>VXAU01001869.1:0-65931 GCA_013399695.1 Formicarius rufipectus
GCCTCCAATCAGGAGATGGGGAGTTACACAATATATAATGCTGCTGTCTCCTTTGAAACAGCACTCAGAATCAGTCTGGAGGAGAAAAGACACCGCAGAAAGAACCGTGCCTTGACAGTGCCACCTACAGAGACTTTCTGCTGTGCCTTTTGCAACTGGACTTGCCTCTCTCACATTGGCCTTGTCAGCCATCAGGGCGCTTGCAGCAAGTGTGGGTAAAACCCTTCCAAATCTTCATTTGCGAAGTCTAGCCATGATGATGACGATGACTTATTTTCTATTTTTTAAATATTTTGTTCAGAATTATTTCTCTGTACAATAAATCACCCCGATTCAGTAAAACTCTGCAGGCTTAAAAGGCTTATGTTCATATCAATATATGTGTAGGGTTGTCCTGTGCTCTATTATTTAGTGTTAGCTGGGATTTGCAGACTTGCTGGATTCAATGGGTACCATGATAGCCAAGCAATTCCTAACTCAACCAGGCAGACCATATGCCAGTGGATATCTCCTGGGTTTTGTCATACAAAAGCAACAGTACCATCAGAAGTGGGTACAGCTTGTCCCCTTCTGTAATCTAACAACTAGGAGAGACAGAGGAGTGCATTCGATGCTTCAGGGCACAAATGAAGGAAGTAAAATTCACCTCTGCAGTGCCATCTCAAGAAGCCTCATTCTAGATGGGAGCACAACCCAGTGTCGTGAGCCACTGCCTTTGTGTTTTGTCATGTATCAGATGAATACAAGTGCCTGGGCAGGGAAGGTGCTATGCACATGCATGTTGAATAAGGGTGCTCATGTGTTAGTGGATATGTCAGACAAAGCAGTGGTAACAGTCTGAATGTGCTTGCCAAGACCTGCCCAGCAAAACATCAGGAGCATGTGGGGGGGGAAGCACCTGTCGGGGACTGCCTAGAGGATAATTTTTATGAGTGGATGAATCTGCTGCTAACTAGAGACTGCCACAACCACCAGCTACCCATTGCCATGGAGCTGTTGTTTTTTAAACATTTTTATACTGTTCAGGTGTTATAGTTGGGATAAAGATGTATTAGATAGATAGTTATTACCATTCTATTACTATTGTATGTTCAATTGTTCTGATTGGTTCTGGGAACCCCGGTTACAGCCCTCTGATTGGTTCTTGTACCCCTAAAACTTTACTGGCTAGCCGGTGGGGCAATGCAGCACCACCACACAGGGCTAGCCACTCCCCAGTTTTCCCTTATAAGTTATAACCCCTCCTTGCCCTTTCCTTTTGTGTCGTGATCTGCCCCTAACTCCACCCCAGTTCTAGAATCCTCCAACCAAACCCTATAAGAGTCCCATGCGCCCCTAATAAACTGTTCACACCTGTTCCTACCCCACGCTGTGTGGACCGTTCCTTCTTCCCTTAATGGACCGCGACAGGAGCACACTAACAAATAAGTGATAATACTTATCATAAGTATTAACATATCAATACTTATGATAAGTATTATATAAGTACTTATGACACCTCTTTCCTCTGTAGGGACACATTGCAGTTTCTCATTGACTGGTGTCAAGAGAAAAAGTTTTTTTGCTTCACTAAAACACTTAAAAACCTGGATGAATAAAAAGGTTATATCCATGGGTCAGCATAAATGATAAAAGCTCAGGAGACAGCACTTAGGTTCCTAGCCATTTGCAAGTTAGTGGTAGGGTAGTCTGAACATGCTGGAGATGCCTCAGTCATCCTCAAACAAGGGCAGAAAAAAAGATGCAGATGAATGCAAGTGAAGACACCACAGAACAGTGAATACGATACACTGGACAAACTTTTTTTTAACTTTTGTGCAAAAATAGGGCCAACTGGATTAAGTGATTAGACCAACAGAGTAATTTGTTCCTAACTAGCAAATGCATAAGGAGTTTTTGAATGATCAGTAGGTTTACAGTTTTTGAATTCCTAAAATTACTATCCCTAAATACATCCCCAAATCCACCTCCCCTTTCTCCCATCTAAAGTACCTATGATTTTTGACTGTGAAAAAGAATAATAGTCTTGAGTACAGCACAGCCCCATGGTAGCACTTTCCTAAAACAGAAGACCTGTTCTTCTCTTCCTTAGCAATACCTGCTGCATGCCTTGCATTGTCTGTTGTAGGAACTGCAGTTGCTGGTCCTTCGTAAGGCTTTCTTCTGTTCGAAAGAGCTGTCCTTTCTCTTGCTTCAGAAGCTCCACTTCATTCCTATAAGCATCCAGCTGCCATCGAAGGCTATCGTTCTCTTCCTTGAGTGCATATGCTTGAGCGGCTAGAGCTAAGAGAAAATGAAAATGTGAAGAAATGAGTAAAATGGACTATTTCCTTACAAACAATATAAAGGACATTGTCTGGGGAGATGACAATACAGCTGAAAGCCAATGAGACATTTCGGAACGGAGACAAGACCCAGCAGAGCTGAAAATGATTAGGTTCTGGCAAAGACTGTTGCTGGGAAGTTATTTCCTGGGATGGAAGCAGCCATAAAGTGACCCTAGATAATTCAAACGCTACTTGCAATCTGGCTGCTAAATTTAGACTTATATTTTAGGAAGCAACTGGCATGTGGTCCAAGGGTAGGGCACCAACCACCTTTACAACATTTTCCCAGTGATGTTATAGGAACTGATACAGCCATTTAGTATTTATACTACCGTAGTGGCCAGATGTTCCAATCAGGTCTGTACTAAGGAATTTTCCCAATGTAAAGTTGCTGGATTTACTCCCATGAGAAAGAAACACAGAAATTTCTCCCCAGCCTCATGATGAACTACTTCATAGCAATGGTTATGAGGAACCATTTAGGCAGAAAAATAATGTAATAAAGTAAAATTATATAAAATGCAAATGCTGAAAAAACCGTGTTGGCACTACAAGAACATTACTACATTAAAGGCATTGAAAGACACTTAAGTAATTTCCTTATGAAGCTCCATTTGGCCCTTTTTCAATTTAGAATGGCATTTTTATTATCATAACTGATAGCAGGTGTTGGTGAAGAAATCGATTAGTATGCAGGGATGGAAATTACATTTGCCAAATGACTTGCACAGTCTGCAATATAGGCTAAAATTTGTGTAGCAAAAGGCAGAAGGCTATAAAGCATGTAGTAGGAACATTATTTAAATAAATTATCCAAACATAAATACATATAGGGAAGGGTGGCATTCATTAATTAGAGATGTGGTTATCACCCTACAAAAGAACACACTCCTGGTAGTATTTATACTTGGCAGTAGTAGTGGTCATTTGGCACAGCAAACTGCCATACTGTACTATTTTCCTTCTTGGAACCTGGTAACACAACAACATTACAGAGCAGCTGTAATTAAAAAACAACAATCTACTATAGCCAATTCTATCAACATTCAGTAACTGAAGCACATAACTGATTTACATTCCTGATTAAATGATTTCAGGCTTGGTATCACAGAATTCTTTCTTGCCCACCTAAAACAGGAATATAGTTAAACTCCAAATTAGAGGGAATTGTATATTAACTCCAATTAATGTTAGGCACCTCTTGACTAGACCTTCCTCAGATAGAGTCCCCTGTTCCCCATGCTAACATGATTCAGCACATTCAGCACCTAGAAAGAATGTCATAATATTTTATTACCAATAAAAATGCTTTATCTTTGGTAGGACAAATCTACCTTGAACTCAGATAATTTTTAGTAATTTTAAAATAGTACAAATGCATTATTCAAAATAAAGTACAGTTAGCTACTATTCAAATACAGACACGGATTGGTTCCTGCACTTAATTTGGATATCCTACAGAATCACTCTGGAAGATTTAGCAACAGTAACAGTATTGTAACATCAAATTAAATTGCTCTGAAAAGCATGCAATCATCCTTCCATGACAAAATTTACCCTCAAGAAATTGCACTAATGAATCCAATGGGCAAATAAGAGAATGAATTTTTAAATTTTTATTTTATTTTTGTAAGAGCTAAAAAACTATAATAAAAGAGTTGGGGAAGGGAAAAAAAAAAAAAAAAGAGGCCAAGCAAATAGAAACCTCAGTCTAACAAAAACTCAATTAAAAATTAAATAGTTCGCATTGGAATGGACCTCTAAAGATGATCTAGTACAATCCTCCTGCTGTGGGTAGGGACACCTTTCACCAGATCAAGTTGTTTGAAGTCCCATCCAACCTGACTTTGCACACTTCCAGGGATGGGGCATCCGTAATTTCTCTCAGCAATCTGTGCCAGTGTCTCACCACTCCCACCCTAAAACATTTCTTCCTTACATTCAATGTAAACCTGCTCTTTTTCAGTTTATAACTGTTTCTCCCTGTCCTCTCATTACAGGCCCTGGTGATAAGTCTCTCTGTCATTTGTATTATTTTCTATCAACTAGACTCTCACATTGTAGTTACCTTTTTGCCTACCCTTCTGCTCTCTGAGAACAGGAATAAAGACCACCATGCATGTACTCAAGTTTTTACAGTAGCTCAGAAGCAATAATTCACCATCATCTAAATTTCAGCTCTTAAAAAACTTCTGAGAGCAGTTGTACAAGTGGAAGACATAAGGCCTGTGTATATTCCCCACTGAAATGTGGTTGTGACACAGATTCAGCTGACATTCAGACTGCCCTACCTGGAAAGGCTGCTTGACTCTTTTCTGGGTCACACTCTAGCCCAATTGGAGAACTCCTCTGCCTTTTCGTACCCCTAGGTCAGTTCAGGCTATTAAGTGGGGCTACTCACAGCAAGAGATGTCTGCTACAGGGGCATCAAAACAGGGAAAATGAAAAGGGATATAATGGCTCACAAAGGCAAGTAACCTGTAGGTGATGAACCTACTAGAGATTAAAAAATCACTACTCCAAATGGAACAAGTCACAATACATAGAAAGAGTGATGATAGCTTCCCCTGCAACAATACTATACACCTTTTTTACTGCTAAAAAACTCCAGAGTAGCACCTCTGAATACCATTATTTGATGCCATTATTTAAAAATCATATTTAGTGTATCATATTAAAACCTATGTGACCATAATTACATTGCAGTGCTATCAAGAAATTCCAAGAATGAGGCCCTGCTGCTTTTTGCAGATACCAGAAGACAAAGACTATGCTACAATCTATTTTAAGAAAACATGGAAACAAAATGGAATCCCAAACAATCTAAAGTGAGAGAATAAGACCACAGAAGAGGTAAGTTTTTGATATTAGGCACGATTCCCTGAGGTCTACAATGCCCGATCAACATTATTACACACTATGGTAATTCTCCTAACCATTCATAGGAAGCAATTAACAACACAGTCCAAGAAAGAAATATATCCTTTAATAAGGAAGATGCAACACATACAGCAACAGTGTAACAGAATATTAAATTGTCACAGGCTTTTAAATGAATTCATTATAGATAAGAGTCCACGAACTATACGACATTAAACACATGCAATTTAAAGGTACTAACAGTTAGTTCCTAACACGTGTGGACAGAATGGTTAGCAGAAAAGAAGAATAAATCAAAGACATCTGATGGCCCCCAGGCTATCCAGCTTATTCAATACTGGGTAACTGTTTTAAACAAAATCAGAAACATTCTCTGTGTTGACCTAACATAAGTTTAAGATATTTATATTTTTGTGCAGTAAGATTAAAATAACTCTGAATTCAGATCAATGTCTTTTATGATTCCAAGCAAATATCTGTTATATAAAAAACTACTACAATTTATTTTTAATTACATTTGATTTATATTTATTTGATAGCATATAAAGAAAGGCACTTCAGTTCATATTAAAAATAGATGAGAATTTTGGGAAGGAGGGAACCTGTATTTTATAAAAAATTTCTTTAAAAAATCTTCTTTTCAAATTTTGCATAAATTTTTGCTAAGACTTCATTGACAAAGCTGATGAATGTAGTTTGAGTTGAAAAAACCCCAAGTTTGCTCATCTAATTTCAAGTCATTTTATGTTTGGTAGTTCATATACTCACCTATAAAATCCCTCTCTGAGGCTAGCTAAAAAACATCTTAGGATAAAAAGACAATGAATGCTGAAAGCATTTACAGAAGAACTACATACAAGGAAGCTGTATCAAAAGAAAACTCTGACAACAATCCCAAATAGCTGCCTGTGCTGCAAGTAGAAGAAAATATTCCTGCCTAAACAAACACAGCTGGAAAACAGCTCAATATTCACTTTACAGCGTTTTCACTGAGGGATGCAAAATGATACTTGCCAGCCTCAGAGAAGTAGCTGAAGGAAGATGAGACACATATAAGCGGGGAAAACCTTCACATTGATATTTGAAAGACTTCCAAGAGGTTAGTGTGATTTCTTTGTGGTGAGGCAGAAGTGTTATATACAATTTGGCAACAGCTTCAGTGTCAAGATAGACTCCATTCAGTGGATCCAAACTAGACCCAAATCAAAATGATTTTAAAACAAGAAGTGACTGGCTGATGAGAAATCCACTGAAGTTTAAGGACACACTCACCAAAGGATGTCTCAGAAGAAATAAGCAATGAACTATCTTTCTAGGGCACCTACCTTGGATAGTTAGGACTGTGCTTTCTTTCTGACTAATACTGACTTTCTGACTAATCCCCCGTCTGTACCTTTTACTTTTAGCTGGTACTTGGTGACTACATTTAAACTAATACATAATAACTACCACTGGAGTCAAAGTACAGTAAGCTTTCACAGGTGATACAGGATAACTGTAGTCTTTTATGACCCACACCAGGCTTTAGTGGCCAGGAAATAAAGTTAACACCCCACATCTCTGAATGTATCTATTTACTGAGGACATTAGGGAGAATTCAAAACTTTCTACCAATTCTACCAATGTACACCTGCACTACATACTTCTCATTAGATAATCCTCTAATAACATTATAGTCAACAATAATGACAATCTACTAATTCACATACTGGGGCCACACTGAGTTGAAAAGCATAGGTAGTACGTTTTATCAAGAACCTGAAGAAATCTGAAAGTAGTATCTGAAAAACAGATGAGCAAACACTAAAAACAGTAATACAAAACCTGCCTGTAAATTCAGAGGATGGGCTTTCTGTAGGTCCTCCTAGATGAAATTTTTTCTATAGTTTTTATAGATTCTTCTGTATTTGTATAGAAAGGGATCATAAAACAGAACTTCTGTAATGTTTGACTACCTTCAGACTTTTGGTCTAACCTACTCCGCAGAATTTGTTAGGGTTTTTGAACTTTAGCTCATGTATTAATATAGTGAGGTGGATGAAAACAAAGAACACAATCCCCAGCCTTCCTGACGTCTGAGTTCTACTAAAGCCATTATCCTGATTTCCTGACTTGAAAATCATGCTCCTTTTGATAACAGAAAAGCATCAAAACCTGTCAAAATAAAGGATATTATGGTAATTTTCTCATCACTCCCATTAGAGAGCATTTTAAATGTCAAATAAAAGCCATCTTGCAAGACACAGATACTTCTTCAAAGAGTTTTCAGTTTGAGGGACTAAACAAATGTGAGTTGAGAGAAATAAGGACACAAAGTTCACAGCTATAAATACCAACAATAGAACTTATCCCTGGCCTCTAGCTAGCCTGCTTGTTTTTCAAATAGGTGAACTGTGAAGTAGTACAACTGGGGGAAAATCAGTAAGGAAAACTGTTTCTGGAGGATCTAGAAAGGCATTAATTGTGTTTTAATGTTGTAGAAAAGAGGTTAAGGTATGCAATAATGGCATTTGTCATTAGTAAGGAAGACAGTCTTTGCAGAAGTATTGTGTGGATGGACTTTGGAGATAGAGTGAGTGGTATCTCTACCCTTCCAACCCAAACTATTCTATAATTCTATGATTATAGATGGGGCCACTGGACCCTCATTCATTTTTACTCTATGAGGCTCTACTTAGTGCTCCAGCCCACAGGAAATTTAATTTTGTGCTAGGGTCTGAGGATCCCATTATGATCACCCTGTGGGAGGGTGTGTGTGTGGGGATGCTAGCCAGTAACCCACAAGTGTGTGGGAAGTTTGGGTTTGCAGGAGGTCGGCAAGATGGTGGGAAGGAAGGCACAGCCCTCATTGCAGATGGCAAGATGAATGGCCTCTAAAGCGGAGTGACATATTGAAAAACTTGAGAAGTGTTAACCTGTATCTCCAGCATGAACTGTCACAGCTGACTCTCTCTCTTATTCTCCTGTAGTTGCCAGCCCCTGGCAGAGCAAGTTGAGGCCATGATCATCTGTAACTATAGATACATGTATCTCACACATGACTTCTGTAAACCCTAACTATAAAAACTAAACTCTGAGAACAGGTTTTAGCCAGATATGCTCTGTGCACAGTTCAAAGACATTTGAGAAAGCAATTACAATTGGAACTCCAAAGAAGCAATCTGGAAAAGAAAGGCTAAGGTACACCTTGGTCACTTTGAGGCATCTTCTCAGCCCACTTTACAATGTCAGGCACCTGAGTCATCCAATATCTAAAGTGGTTTTAATCCATTGCCTTGAGTTCCCAGAGGAGACTTTCTTTCCTTTATGGACAGTTTCTAATATCTAATCACCAGCATAAATAGTGTTCAGATGACTATGATGAGCACACACAGCTATGTCTGATATTAGCAGATAAAAGCAATATTGCTTCTATACTACATTCTTTAACAAATTGTTCTCTCTTTCTGCAAAAATAGACTATGACACTTGACTTTTTTTTTTTTAAAAAAAAAACAAACAAACCTCATCCCTTTAGCTAAAGCTTGAAAACACTTAGCTAACTATCCTGAATAAACTCTAAAACCAGAATTAGAATTGTATAAAAACAAATAATTAGGGGCAATTACAAGCTAACCTTGCCCGGAAGAGTTTTTTCTTTCCCCCTTCAGACATAACGTAACTAACTAACAATGAAGCAATTTCCACATTATTTTTAAATGCTAGGCACACTTCATTTGAATGTCTCAGTACCTGAAAATTTAAACTCTGAGGGCACTAATTATCCTATATGAGGAGGGCTTATTGTCATTGAAGTAGTGGGAGTTAGACTCCACACACTGGAAGGGAGATATACTCCCTTACAAACCCCATTTATTCAGGTGCAGTTGCTTCAAAGTCCTTTCCTTACCATGCAGCCTATGTTCAATGCAGAGAAGCTCATTATATCAGTTACATTCATGATGATACCAGATGCTCAGATTGAATACTCACGTGAATTATTTTCAGGCTTCCTATTCACATAAAACTTGCTGGCAAACAATTAGCAAATGAAAGAATGTTGTTTAAAAAAAAAAAAGGAAGAAAAGGGAAAGAAAGAAGAAAGAAAAAAAGAAAGGAAGCCTATTAGAAAGATAGTGACTATTTAAAAAGGGCACATAGGGCACATAGTGAAAGGAAGAGGGAGAACAGCTTCAAAATGACAGCAGGTCTAGATCAGATATTAGGAAGAAATTCTTTACTGTGAGGGTGGTGAAGCACTGGAACAGGTTGCCCAGAGAAGTTGTGGATGCCCCCATCCCTAGAAGTGTTCAAGGCCAGGCTGGATGGGACTTTGAGCAACCTCATCTAGTGATGTTCCTGCAAACAGCAGGGGTGTTGGATTTAGATGATCTTTAAATACCTTCCAACACAAGGCATTCTATGATTCTATGACAAGTTGCATCACTTTTTAACTGCAGTTTTATCCATCTCATTCAATATAGACCTCTGTCACATTTGATAAATCAAGGCATTTCTCTGAAAAGAGATTTTCTCATTTTACAAAACTTCCTGCTTAGAAGACTTCAGCAAAATCACTGCTTTTTTTTCCATGTAGCTCCCTAGTAATTTATGAAGGCTTATTATTTCTTGTGTAATGAAGTGTATCTTTTTGCAAATACAGAGAAGGTATAGGGAAAGCAAGGTCCTATTATTTTATTGTCCAGCTGGGACTAATAACAAAAAGTTGTATGCAAATGCTGGTTCTGCAGTGGACTAAAAATTCCCCAGAGAGCAGTGCCACCAATTCCTGCAGTGTTATGATGAGTCCCATGATATCTGACATTTTCCTGAAAGCTCTAGAGATAACATTAACTGAAAACTTCTGCTTTAAGTTTCTGGAATAGTTGCTTGCAAACTTTCTAGACTATGGATCAGTATCAGCTTTCCCTATTTCACTCTGCTCTCACAAACTGACTTTCAATCAAAAACACTAGCAAGGCAATTTAATCTTGCTGTTTTAGCTAGTCCAAAGAATAAAGATGCAGATTACTTACAACAGTCTTGCAAATGATCATTGACTCCAGTGATCAGTTTGGGATTTTTTATCTGGACCCTGTGGCCGAAGAAAACAATGATCAAACTTTCTCTAAAGGGCTTTAAAGATGGAAGGCTAATTTCCCTCTTTAAGCCAATCTTTCTACTCCTCTCTTTATATCTTCCTCTCTTTTACCTCTGTACTGGTTCTATTCAGTCCATCTCCTCCTTAAGCTCTAAATGTATGAGTCCATCTAGTTGTTCATTTGTAATCCCCACTTACCCAGCATTTCCAGATGTTTTCCTCAATCATACTTATTTTGCAGTAAGTTCTCCAGTCCCCTGTTACCCAGTCCCAGGTATATTGCAGCACTAAAAGTTTTTGACTTTTCCTACAAAGATGTCACATCACATTACTGAGAGGAATAGTTAGAATTTGGAAGAGACCACCTTGTTACAATAATATCAAAGACTGACACATTTTAGGCCTATTTTACTTGACAGCATCTCTTTGGAGAAGAGGAATCTACATAGCTTGTAAATGCTATTTTGACAGTTGCTAGTTAATCTGCCCCATTGAGACTAGTTTCTTCAGGTTACCTCTTTAAAGTAAAGGTCCCTTTTTAATTGTAGTTTTTGAGTTGCACTTCTTCTACCATGACCTGTGATATGTACCAAGCCCAAATGCGTAGGCATAGGTATAAGAGGAGACAGGAAAGAGGAGAGTTGGCTCTGCACAGAGCTGTGATGTATGGACTTCAGTTGGGTTGGTTAGGAAGCAGGCCACCATAGGAGCATACAGCGGTATAACTTTGATCAAAAATAATAGAAATTCTCAGATATTTTCAAAATTCAGTAAAAATTCTGTAAAATTCTTTTCTCTGCTTCCTAGTGTATTTGGTTTGTGATGAGGTGAATTTTTCTGATACTTTATGTTTACCAATAACTGCTGCCTCAGTTAAAATAATTAACCAAGTACTGAATCTATTTTAGCAGTTCTACCTTTTTTTTCCTGATTGAGAAACAGAACTATTACAACACTTTCATAGAGATTGTGCTTTAAGGATTTTAGCAAAGAAGTGATGCTTTCCTCTAATCAATTTAAAAAAATTACTCTATTACTGTAAAACTAAAAACAAACACAGGAGATTTAGTCTTGAAGGTGAAAGAATATGTTCACTCACATAAGAAAAGCACTGGTTACTGGGGAGCTACCTAGTGGCATAGATGACCATCTCCCACATCAGTAATGAAAAATGCTGCTTGTAATAACAGTGCTTTGCAACTGCGGGTACACACATGTGAACTCTGCACAGCAGAAGAGATGCTGATGAATGCTGAGTGTTTCTTAAGATATATTAATCTTACATATATTGCATAAATGGACTGCATGTATGTGTGTACATGTGATACATAAACCACTTTGGATATTGAAGTATTATTTTATACAGGGAAACCTTTCTGAGGGTAAGTCATTGATGGTTACTTCTTAGGAGTCAAAGTGCTTGCTATATTTTTATTCAGACTTAAACAATAAATACTGGCATTTACAAGACACATGGCTGCATCACTGCCATTGGCATTTGAACTAGGAATTGCATTCAGGCCCAGCACCACTGTGACAACTTGAAAAAACAATCTGTAGGACTTATGAAGAAAATGTCACTGCTACTTGGAAACAAACTTGACAGTGTGCATGCGAATCCCTCAATTTGTCACATTCATTAGGGAAGAAAGGGCTGATCTGAGTGGTTTAAATAACTGGTGGTTTGAATTGTTCTGATTTATACTAGGCAAATTTTGTTCATAAATGTAAGGTGCTTTCTATAAATGTGAGGATAAAACACTATTGTACAAAATTCTATTGCCTCTTAAATTGCAAGAGAGAATTTATCCAGCTATCGCTCTGACCATGTACTGGACTGGAGGATTGAGTTAATTTTAATTTGAAAATTGTGCATAATATTGAAATACTTGTTCAGTTACTTCCACCTGAGATAAAAATGGATCTTAAATATGAGAATATGTTTTTCCCCTTTATGCCTTAGAAGGCATAAGCAAATGACAGCATGAAGCTTCTAATTTTTTGACTCTTACATTCAGAGACAGCATTTCTTGAGCTATTTATCCCTTACGTGAATGGAAGGGTGTTCAGAAGAGCTGTACCTGAAAGTCAAAACCTCATTTCCCCCCCTCCATTCTGCCTCCAGAATATTCAGTATATGCAAAGAGACCACTGTGCTTTTCCACAATTTAACATGTTTAGTAGGAATTTTCTCAGCTTCTGAAAAACAAAACATGTTGCAAACTTGCAGATGACAGGGTTCTACAGAGCTTAGTTAGGTACTTCCAGAGCTTTTAGAAACAGACATTTTATTGAAATTTGCAAACAGTTTGAAACTTTGAAGAGAGAAGTGTGAAATACTCCTTTGTACCAGAATTTCTGAGTAAGCCACAACCTAGGATTTCTTGTCTGTGGGTGTTGAGTGGAACATGAGTGCAAACACTCCAACCAGCAGGGAGTAGCTTGTGGGATCAAGGTCCAGCAGTACATACAACTCAAAATCTTTCAAGAAAACAGGATGAGACACATGACTATCTCATAATAGAACAACGTAGAGAGAGTTATTGCCTTGACTGTTAAGAATGCTCACTTGTCTCCAGAGCTTGGACAAATTTAAGAGGGAAGAGAGTCTGTATCTGACACATGACAAAGAAACAATGGAGAAACTGGTGTTACGAACTAGCTACCACCCAAGTATCTTCAGAGAGATACCTGAATGACATATGAGGTGTAGAAGCAGCTCAGCAATCATCAGATACAAATGCTGCAAAGACACACTTGCACAATTCTTGCACTTGATGAAATGTGCAACGCATCAAATATTTGGAAGGCTGAATAAATAAAAAAAAGGTTGAAAACTATTTTGCCCATTCAAAGGCAGACAAAGATTAAAAAAACAAATAGGATTCCTAATTAAAAAAACAAAAACAACAAACCAAATCAAAAAACACCACTAACAAAACAAACCACCTTTTTGTATACTAGTGTTCAAGGACTCACATGCTAGAACTAACTAATCTAGTTCTTCAGTCTGTCATTTCACATCATAAAGGAATGTTCTTTGTTTTCCCTTTTCTCTGCCACAAATCTAAATGCAAGTAACATGAAAAGATCACTCATGTCCAGCAGCTTGGAATCCACTTGTCTTTCAACTTCATGAACAAAATCCTACAACACATGGGTCACAAGAATGCTGTACTATGGATATGTGTCATTAGTAAGAAATTTATTTCTTGACACAGCCTTTAAGCCTAAACAAAAGAGTAGGATGCCATGAAGTTCCTCTGAATCTGAGATGCATTCATCAAAGTAAGATGGCATCACTAACTAGCAGTAGTTTGGGGATTTCTGCAACCACCCAACTTCAAGAACAAACTCTGCTGTGTGTGTTTTCAACTCCTGGCATACAACCACATCACAGACTGCCAGTCAGCTAGACACACAACAAAGGCAAAGCTTCATGCTTTGAAAAGGAAGTTTTTAATGCTTTGGAAGCTTCAGACAACCTTGCATGTCTCATGACATAATGACACTACCTAAACCTGCAATTATGAGCTTAGAAGCTTGTACTGATATTGGAAAAGTCTCTGCTTTCTGATCATTATCTCTTCTGACATGTGAGCAATGGTTGATGATTCTTGGATATAACGATTGATAAGAAGGCTTCTAAATCTCCACCTCAAGAAGTATCTGCAAACTTCTCTAATGTGCTGGGGTGAAAAGGGATTCTAAAAACAACCAGGTGTAAAGGGCAGCATGGTTAAGAAAACCTAAAATCAAGATCTTAGTTTAAACGCTAATAGAAATAATCTTTCAGAGACTTCTTGGAGGTCACAAATAGTGTTTAGGGTATGCCATTCTTGAAGGAATCTGTCCTTTGTGCTCTGTTCAGAATCAACCATCTTCAGTGTTATAAATAGGGCTCATTCTCTGGAAGGCTAAATATGAAAGAAAAAGTACAGACATTTTATATTGGAGAGGGTACTAAAAGGAAGGTCACTCTACAGAAAGCATGAAATGTAATTTGGAGAAGAATGCTAATACCAGCTATATCAGATTGTGAGGAAGCTGAAAACAGCATATGTTCTAATATTGTCTTTTATTGATTTTGCTGCCAACATCCCACTTCAACAATGTTACAGCCGCACTTCAGGATTCTTAATGGAGGGGGATGGAGAAAATCAATATACAGAGCTTGCTTCTGCTCCCATTGAAGTCAATACGAGTTTCATTATTAACTGCAATGAGCAGAGGACAGGGTTCAGACTGTTTCATCACTTTATGTTTGTTTATTCTTTCCCTTTTTATTTAACCTCCTAAGGGGCAATGTGTATTTTTATCCTATGTTTTACAAAAGTCCTGTTTAAATAGGGCAATCCCCTATCAAACTGTAAGTTTACATGTACAGAAATTATGCCTTGCTTTATGAAACCTAATGAAAAATTATAGCCTGTGTCCTGAACTGGGAAAGTTATAATGAAATATATAGGATTTGAAATAAATTCTAATAACAAAATCATTTCTTTCTTAAAAATATTTTCATTCCGATATAAAGCAAATAAAAGCAGTTTAGCTTTCACTGACTTGTAAAATATTATTTTCAATATGCATTGTTTTCTCTATTACAAATAGATGGGATGCACCTGAACTTCTTTTCACTATTATTTTAAAGCTATTTACACAAAATGAAATACGCTAAAATTACCTCCAAGAATTATAAGCATCATCTTCATTCAAACAACATGCTGTTAATTTTGTTCTATCATGAATACAAAACATATTTTAACATGCTGTCAAAATGAGACAGTAAGAATGTCAATAAAATAAATGTAAATTTAGATTGCTGTCACAAGTGCCTGCTTGGTTTTGTGAAGATGTTAGGTTGCTATAGCATTTTCCATAGCAACTTTGCATCTTATTACATAAATAATCCCTTGGTGTCCTTAAAGCTTACTAAAAACAGGATTAAATCTATTCTCACATGTAATGATCCTGCATAAAACCTTATCAGTATGAAATACCCAGATAACGTGATAAAATGTAATCTAGATAATAGTATTTCTGGCAGTCGAAAAGCATCAAAGCGCAACAGCCTTGTTTTGCAGTAAACAGGACATCCTCCTAAACCCCATATTAGGAAAAAGCCTTTGAAGTGTCTGTTTCTTCTAAAATTTGGAAGTTAGATTAACCCCTTCACTGCTGCATCCACAAGACCCACACAGACCTTCATCCCAGAGCCTGTGTTGTACATAGTCCAGAGGAACTGGTCCAGTGCTTGGGACAGGACAACGGCAGTTTTATTCCCCAGGGAAGACACACTGGGCAACTACATTCAATCCTGATTTATCAAGACTTTTCTGTTAAATTCAGCTGCACATGAAACACTATTAGAGCCAAATGGACTTAAAAACAAGGGCATAAAATTAGGTCCCTACCTACATGCTTCCTGAACTTCAGCCTATTTTCGTAAAAGCTGTGGGGAAAATGGAATGCATTTTATGGCACAAAATTGGAGCCTGCTTGATGATAGCAGCTCTGAACTGGCATACTGTGAAAGACACTAGAGCAGACCTTCCCCAGCACAGAGGGAGTAATCATGTTGTGCTGCTTTCTAATGATCATCCCTGATGGTCCCAGGGAGCAAAACTGATTGTCTGCTATGTCCAGGGCATTTCCTTTTGAAGGAAGTTACTCTGCTTACAGAGATCAAAGGGGTTGTTCAGCTGTCTTCTCTGGCCAGGGAGGGGATTGTGTCAGTACAGCAGCAATTCAGAGCTTCATATTTTAAATACCTTCTTTTCTTTCAGATTGCTTCTAAAACTTGGTTGGGAGCTTCTGTTAACAGGGTTTATTTTCCTCTTCATATGCCTCTCTGTTTATCACCACGAGGCTGATTATGACACCAGCAGCTGATGGCTTTGAAAACGGTACCAATTTATCTGAGGAAAAAAAGCTATGCTAGCCCATTAATTTCTAAAGTAAACTAACTCATTTTGTTATTTTATGTTATCTTTGCCAGCAAGTGTTTGAAAGGAAAATGGGCAAATTATGGGTTTGTTAACCAATATCAATTTCACAAAATCTGACACCAAAAAATCATGAGATAGAGAGGTAATAAAAAAAAAAAAAACAGAATTTTGTTTAAAACAAAATGTCCCATAAACTCAAAAGATTGGAATTACAAGAAAGAAAGGAAGAAATAACTGATCCCTGGGTCAGAAAATGTGACACGAGATCTGCTGTGATGCTTGTCAAGTTGGAAAAAACAGAAAGAGAGAGCTCAGCTCCACACAGCTGGGGCTCAGCAATTTCTATTCAAAGTTTTAACAAGCTACATAAAGCTCTCCTACCAGTTTAATCCACCTATAAGACAGTTTTCATTTCATGCCTGCATCACTGCATACACAAAACCCTTAGAGAAACCAGAAAGAGGATTGAATTGCAGAGGAAAGATGAATAAGCATCACACAGATCACTTTGGTCTTGTTTCAGGCTTTCCTTGAAAACTTGCTAGGCTTGCAACTTTCAAGGCAGACTTGCAAACAGTATCCCAAAGCCTGTTTTATGCTGTGTGGACCAGGTTGTGATTTTCAGATACTGACTTTCACAAGGCCTTCTGTGAGATTGGCAGCCCACTATTCATCCTGTCTCTGACAGCAAGTGACTTAGCTGATGCTACAAACAGGACAGATCAGTTCAGGAGACCATTAAAGACCCAGGCTTCCAAATCTTTAATTCAAGACAGAAGAGCTTCAGTGTTTAAGTTTGGCACCTGTTTGAAAATCCTGCTATAGGGGATGTCCTTCCTAACTTGCAAAGCAGCACTAATTTTACACATTCAAATGGGGTTTGTACTATCATTATTTGTGCAGTTTCGGAGATATTGTTAACCTATTTCATCACAGGTAGTACAATGGTGGTGAAATGCTTCAGGGGACCAATGAGTAGGCTGTCATAAATCTGAGTTGGAGAGAGCCCTGTACCAAGAAACTTATTATTCACCTGGACAGAACAGGCAGTGGCTGAATGAAAGGAAGCACCTTTGCCTGCACCTGATAGAGAACTGAGATAAGACAAATTCATTGATTAGTCCAGGCAGAAGGCACATAGTGGAGCTGGGATTTAGCCAAAAGCTCGGGGATCCCAGTCAAAAGTCTTAATCATGCAGCCATCCTTCCTGCATCCCTCTGCAAGCACAGTGCATTTCATTCTTTCCTTCAGTCTTGCTAAAGTTGGAGTTGCTAGAATTAATGGCATGTTGTTGTGGAGCGCAAAAGGAAGAGATTAACCCACCACCCCTTACAGTAAAATTACAGATGGCTTCTAGGCATAAACCAAACTCCAGCTCTTCTCTACAACACACATCTTCACCTCACTATTCTTAAAATTACTTTGGAGGCTTTTACGTGTGCTTCCTTTCTCCCAGTGACAGTAGGTGGGAGAAGAAGCATTCATAAATCCTGATAATTCTGAAAACTTTTGTATATCCTCTAGACTCTAGCATTGAATCTCTTTTTTGTTCCTTGAGCTAAGGCTTCAGTAGCTGTGCCTTGACTTTAAAATACATTAACTGAGTTGCCAATCATCATTATTGTGTTTCTTAGTGATCTTCCAGATTTACTTCAACAATCCTCTTGTCCCTTTCAAACTCCAAAATCCACAATGCAGAAAAATCATTATTTAAAGGCTTAATTTTGGAAAAAAAAATTAAAAAAGATTCTAAAGTAATAGTTAGTCCCACAGGTGAGATTCACTGAGTCTCAGGTCAGCCCTGTGCCAGATTTTCCTGTAATGCAAGTGACTTCTAGTCTGTGAAACCAGGAGGATTTCCTATAAACCAGGCACCTACAACAGTTCAGTCAATTTACTGGATTCCCTACGCGGTTCTTGGAGGTGTCCTTGTAGCAGTTTGAGATGCTCTCCAACATAACCAACAAGTGGAGAAGCCTGCTTTTTCACTGATGATTCAACTTGCACACAATAAAGTAGGTTACTGAATAAACCAGGGGAGAATGACCTGTGAAACACCTGGATTAGCAGATCTTCGTGCAGGAGGCAGTGACCCAGCTCTGCAATGTGGAACACAGCATTGAAGATAGGTTTAGGAGACTAGAGATCCCAGTTTTCATTCTAACTCTGCCACAGAGTCACTGATATCAGGAAATCAAGTTCACAAATAACTAGGAGAAGCACAATTTGGAGGTGAAAGAATAGGATTTGAGTCTAGAATGGAGTGACAGACTCTGCAACAAGTCTCTATTTCACTGCTCGGCACAGTCACAAGACCAAATCTTCCCAAACGAATTGTGATTAGCAGATTTCTCATATGTGCTCTCTGGACATAATATTTACTATGACTTGAAGAAAAAGGCAAACTATTCTTAATAGTAGTTTTTTCTACCCCAAATCTTCAGATCTTATTGCATAATAAGGCCTCAGCTACCTGTAATATTCCTCTGTGTTCTGGTTTCAACTGGGATAGAGTCAATCTTCCTCATAGCTGGCACAGTGCTGTTCTTTGGATATAGTATGAGCATAATGTTGATAACACATTGATATTTTAGTTGCTGCTAAATAGTGCTTACTCTAAACCAAGGACCTCTCAGTTTCTGATACTCTGCCAGTGAGGAGGTGCACAAGAAGTCAGAAAGGAGCATGGTGGGGACAAGTGACTCAAATTAGTCAAGGGGATTTTCCATATCAGAGAGTTGCTGGTATTCTCAGTATACAAACTGGGGGCAGTTGGCCAGGAGGGGCAGATTGCTGCCAGGGGACAGGCTGAACCTTGGTCAGTGGGTGGTGAGCAATTGTATTGTGCATCACTTCTTTCTCTTGGGTTTTATTTCCATGTCTCTCTTTTTTGTTAGTACTACTACTACTGCTATTATTACTATTATTGTATTTTGTCCCATTATTAAATTGCTCTTATCTCAACCCACAAGTTGTTACTTTTTTCTGATTCTCCTCCCCATGCTACTGGGCTGGAGGATGGAGTGAGGCATTGAGTCATACTTTGTTGCCAGCTGGGTTAAACCACAACACTCTGAAACTCCAAGTCCAGAAACTCAGCACAAGCATTCAGGCACTGGGGTACTTTTTCACAGCTTAAGGGCTTAGAGGTGTTGCACTACATTTTCAGAAGTTGGGGTTGGAATTCACCCTCTTTTTCTCAGGATGACGAATAGGTTTCTCTTCAGACATCTTAGAGGAGAGTCTATATTCAAACCAGTCTAGCTATGAGAAGATGTGATACTCTCAGAAGAAATTATGCTGAGAGACTCCTAAAACTACGTTTTACCAAGACACAGTGAGGTCTTAGAACCCATTCTAAATTGTAGAATTAATTAAGCCTTCTTGTACTAGGGGTGACTTAACCAGGGGAACCATTGAGAAAAGACCTGACACAGGTGTTGAAGCCTAGGGGAATCTCTGTCACTTGTTATAGCTTTGGGGATGATAACTTCCCTGAAGTCCTGTTCTCACAGTCAAGAAGGGCAGGCTGAAAAATAAGGTCCTCAAAAAAGGTCCCTCAAAAAGAGGGGAGGAAAAGAAAAAAAAAAAAAGAAAATGCAGCTAACACAAATAGTAATTTTAGAAAAATACTTAAAGAAGGAAGAAACACTTTCCTGTACTTAAAAATAGTAAAAGTCCTTATTTCAGTTTATTTTCATTTACCAATGTTTTATACCCAATATAACTCTTTTGATTTCACTCCAAGATCCCTCTGTTGTCATTGACAGAAGAACCAAATGCACTTGTTTTAGTTGAGAGTGTAGTGTTGAAAGAAGAAAGCTGTCACATTAATTTTAGAACTGGATGGCTATGTATCCAGCAGGATGGATCAAATCCACTGAGATCAAGAGGATGATGAATGGTACAATGAACAGTGATGGACAGGCACTCAAATGGATTCATATTGCTAAATTTTGATTTAGAATGCAACTCAGTACTGGGTTTGCTCCTGTTATCACTGAGGGGATTCAAGTGCTCACTTTGTAACAGTACAAACAAACTGAAATTATTTTGAATGGAATGCTGTAGAAATCTTAGATATCAAAACTTTTGATAGAAATGTTGGTTTTTTTTCCTGGAAGAAAACCAAACACACTTTCCTATTTGTGATATTAGAAATGAAATGACCAGCATAGCATGCATATGTTAAACCTGGCTGTATTGATAGATGTGACAGTTCAAAACACTGTTGCTACTATTCTGGTACGCAGGCTCTATGTTTTTCTTGCTCTACCTTTCTGTTGTTAATTCTAATGACTTTCCTCCATAAGAATGGACACAGTCCAGATAAAATGATTAGACAGTCACAAAAATTGCTGATTGCTCGCACTTCCTTGTCTGCAGTGACCTACTGTGTCAGCTCCAAACATTCTGGTTAATGTTGTCTGGAAAATTCAAATCCATACAGTAAGCCAAGCAAAAATTAAGGCTGCCCTTTACAGGTTTTATTGTTGTGTTTTTCTCCCAGGAAAAATATTAAATCTCCCCTTAAGAGAGATGTCACAGTAAAAAATTCTTTGCTGGAATGACACTCCTTCCTTTGGTATTTACTTCTGGAGTCATTTGACCTCACACAGCATCCAGTCACAGGAGGATCCAAAGAGTTATTCTCTCTGTAAGCTTGAATCCACACTTTTTGACTGGCTTAATAGGACTCGAAACCATTTAATGGATGAAATTATTTCCTTTCCTAATATGGTGACTGCATCCAAAAGACTAGGTTAGCATTACCCTAATGGAAACTCTCAAATTCTTTCCATGTTACTCCTTTCTTCTTTAACTTCCTTGAAGTTCATTGCTGGCTGGTAGTTTCCAATCATGCTTTGGCTTCAACTCCTGCAAATTTTCTTACTGCATTTAGATGAGTATCTAAACAAGCAAACGCTTGTTAGTTTTTTTTCAGTCAATGCTAAGAAATTGAGCAAAGTATCCATCCAGACCATATTACACAGGCAGCTTCTGAGCCATTCCTTGATGTCCACCCTGGATAACAGTGTATTTGTAGAAAGCTGAAAAGTTGCTTTTCTTTATTCACACTGCATGCACCCTTGTTCCTTCATTCATTATACCTATCTCTAACGAGGTCAATTCACTCAGAACGCAGTACCAAACTGTGGAATTAGGTGTCCTTAGAAGTGCAGTATGTAACAAAAAATCACAGCTAAAATAGTATGGCGTATTTGTTAGAGATTATTATATCTTTGTGGAAAAGAAGGGTAAAGCTTAGAGAATACTGACCAAAGCATAAATTCAACTGGTCTCATAATAAGACATTGTTACAACCATGGAACAAAATACTGTCATGCAAGACTGCAAAGAGTGCAGTAAAGAAACAATGCTTCCAGCCCAGAGCAGAAGTGGAGAATTTTCATCATTATAGAACATAGCAGGTGACAGACAGCTCCTAGAGACAGTTTGCATCATTCAAACAGCTAATTTATGAGGGTTTAAAATCAGATACTGTCTTATATAATCAGATATTAACATGTCACTTCTCACAGATAAGTTGTTATTTGTTTTTAATAAAACAACACTTGTATATACTTGACATAATAAAGGGATTGGGCTTTACCTGAATCGTCTACTCTCAGCTTTTTACTGGGATTGTCACCACTGTCATCATCGGACATTTCCATTTCCTCTTCCCGGCGGATTCCCATGAGCTGTTCACTGTGTGCATTTCGGAGCTCCTAAAATCCAAAATTACTTTCTTTCAGTATTAACTTCCATAAAGTCATTATACATTATTTAGTATCTGTTTTTAATACTGCTCTGATTTTAATTATACATCATTTATCATTGTAATCATATTTATTTGTGTATGAATATTTATAACAACAGAAGCACAGGGAATTCTTCCTGTGAAAGAACTGAGTTTATCAAAGGCAACACTCAGGGAAAACAAGAGAGAAAGTGACTTTGCATGTTGAGTGATCTTTAGGTCTGCTAAATACAGGAGAATGCTTTAACAGCAGAGATAATACTTAAAATTGTGTATCAAGCAGACTGATTGTCAGCCTCCTTAAGGTACAGCTAATTCTTGCTTCCCTCTGCCACTTGGGGTATGATTCACTCAGCCAAATGTAGGTGTCACCATTAAACACAGTTATATTAACTACACCCTAGAAGAGTCTCATTGTCTCTACTGATGGCAAAGGGATCTGAAAGCAGCCAGTGCAGATGGAGTGCTTTACCTTGTAGTTGTCTAATACTGGCCAAAGGAATCTCACCCTCTGTCCCTATGCCCATATTGCCTCAGGTTTAAAAGACTTAGTCCTGTAACACTGTCCTGAAAATCTTTACGTCTTGATCCAAAATGAGTGCCAGCATGGACAGCTCGGTCTCCGGGTGACTGCTGCAAGGGCAGGCAGGCAGCCCGTGCCCATGTCGCTAGGAAAACAATCAGCAGTCATGCAGGCTTTGTAGAAGTCTAGACAGTCTTTGTTCTGGGTAGAAAAGCTGGCGCGGGTGTAGCAACTGGCTTTTTAAAGGCAGCACTGAGAAGATTGAGAGGACTATTTTGTCCTAATAATCCTGTCAGGTGTAACATGGGGATGCTGCACTGTGATTAGTGTAGGCTTTGTCCATCCGCAGACAGCTAATTTTTCTGCCAACAAAGAGCTTAATTCCCAAAGAGGTGGTTTGAAATCTTTGAAACAAGGAAGAGTCGCGTGGAAGGAGGAGACAGCATTGAGGAGTCGACAACTGCTCTGTGCAATTAACAATAAGCTGTCAGAGAGGGACTGCGTGAAAAAAGGGAAGGCGTTTCTCTTGAGCTGTCCCCTAGGATCATCAGCGAATCTCAAATATTCTGAAAAATCTATCTGTGCCCATTAATCCCAGCAAAGGCAAGAAAGTTAATTAGTGGGTGTTTTACAGGAGAATAATTTCAAATTTTAAAAAAAGTGATTAAAAAGGTAAACTGTCAACCTGTGTCTCATGAAATCAGAAGCACCTCTGGAAGAAACTAGCAAGCCATTTCTGAATTCCTTTTTGGAAAAGGCTACCTGCACCTTTTCCTGGGGAAGCATTACTGTGTACATGAGCAGACATCCACTTATATTTACTCCCTCATTAGGGGACAACTGTCTTTGATGCATCAATGTCTACATTATCAGCAAAACCAATAATTTTCCATGGAGAATGTTTGTGTGTATGAGTTTTTGCTTTGTGTTTGGGTTTCTAGCAAAGCTTTCCCAAATTTAGGAAAAAATGCAAGTTGATCAAGTAATTAAACAAATCAGCAAATATTACCATGGTTAGGAAATATGATTTAAATCAAAGAAACCATTTGTCATATTTTCAATATATTTCATATCTGAAAAGTAGACAATTCCAAAATATATTGGTTTAGCAAGAGCCTTCACATGGTTTTGAATTGTTTTAGTTGTCCTCTTCTTAGAAAAACAAATGGCAATAATGTTTGAAAAAATGCGTAGAGAATTCACATTTATGGAAAGGACAATACTTAGCCATTTCAGTTTATTAAATATTTAGAAATCAGCAAATGAAGGACATGCCACATCCCCTTAAAGAAAGTTATTTTAAGAAGGGATGGTCTTAATATAATTAATGCACTAGAAAATAATATTTTCATATTTCTCTAAAAGACAAGAAAAATACCAACCCCCAATTTCCCAAATTTCAATAGAACAAAGGTTTTATCCACTACATATATGAAATATTTGTGAATAAAATGCAAAATACAGTTTGTACCAATAAATTATGCTAACATGTTATTTTAAGTGTCCCTTTATTGAAGCCATTTTGTATTCACCATAATAGCACTGATAATAAAGTATTCATTTGGTATTCATGTGGATGTTACATTTAGTGCCACTGGTATTCAGCTGTAATTTAGCATTAGTTAATGGACACTTAAAATGATTTATATCACAGCACTTCAGTGTTTCTCAAACTAAGTGTACAACACTTATTTTACAAGTGTACTACAAAACAATTAAATAAGTGCACCTTACCTTCTAAAGTTTTTAGTCTGAGACAGAGAAAAAATCATTTAGAGGACTGTGCTAGAAATAAGCTGTACTACATGAAGGAAAACCAAGTGTAGGTAAATTTCTCATATTAAAAAAAAACCAAAAAAAACCAAAAAAACAAAAAAGGAAGAAGAAAGAAAGAAAACAAAGACAGTGGTACTTACTTTTTAAAATACAGGCTCATAGCGTATCTACTGAATTAAAAACGAAAGCTGGATGACCAAAACACAGGATGAGGTCTAGTGCTTCCTTTGCTGCCACTCACAGCAAGAGGAGTCAGAATCCCATTTCCTCTGTTTATGCTTATGACAGTCACACATGCACTCTGTGTGGTAGTATGATTACATTTATACTGGCATCTTTGCAGGCATAGTACTTAGAATTGATACAAGTGAAGTATCTACTTCTTTAAAGATAAACATAAAACAAATGGGAAGGAATATGTCATAATTCTGAACTTAATATGCGTAAGTCATTATTTAGGAAAGAAATTTTCTATGTTATTTTCAATCAAAGTCATAATGATCATACGATGGCACAATGAAAAAAAAAATCTGTGCTACGGAATACTTTTAAAAACAGATCATGATGACTCCTAAAAAGATATTTTTTCAGGAATAATTCTTAATTCTCTCCTTAGTTGAAAGTATTGATCTCAATTTCACTACTTGAGTTCATTATTTTAGATAGTAAACATAATCTTCCAATGATTTCCCAAATTTTACATGAAAAATAAAACCACATTGCTCTCTGTCTTAATGTTATTTAATGACTATTATCATAATGAGTGCAATGGGAGCAATTCATACTGTAGATGAGAATGTAAACGGCCAGTTGATTAACAGCTAAAATAGTAGCTGTAAATATTGCCGAATACACTCTGTCCAGCTACAATCACACTCGTTCTGTGTCAATCCAGCTGTGAGATGATGGATAGAAAATAAAAATAAAATCACCAACCTCAGAATGCTTTCGCCAAATGTCTATGTTCTTTCGCTGGGCTTTCGAGAAATGGTCCCAAGCTTTTTGTCTGGTAGAAGCGTTGAAAACGGCGACAATCTGCTCAACTTTGGTGAACAAGGAAGTCAAACAAGACAAGCAATTTATGTTGTGATCACTATAGAGAAGCAAAGCAAAGACACTAGGAGTCTATGGATGATGTCATTACTGAAACAACATCATCAATATCCATCCAATGGCGTGTCTTTTGTACTTACATTGTATCAATGTTGGAGATGTCTCCCTTCATGTCTGTCTCCACAACTTTAGTCTACACAACTTATAACTATGTGCCAAAAACCATGCATGCAGCTGCTTCCCCCTGATGTTTGCTACATCTCCCTGTGCTGGCACACGCCTTTGCATCTGTGGCTATAGGGGTGTGACTATAGAAGTAACACTGGATACATAAACCTGACATGTGTTTCCCTGTGACAGCTGTGTACAGATAAGCAGGCTGTACAAACGAAAGCTTGAAGACAAGCAGGCTCTGCTTTGAAGGGTTACTATCTGATAGTGAGAATTTGTCAGCAGACAGGAAGGCTAAACCATTACATTAACACTTCATTATGTGGCTGTAGCTGGTGCTTCTCTTCTATTTAATATAAATGGGCTCACCTGTGGTAGATCATTCTGTCCTGTGTCCATGGGCTATTTATGGTTACATACATGAACAGACACTTATTTTTTGTATAAGATGAAGAAGAGATGTGAAATGGGCTTTCTTCATTCAACTCTAATGAATTTGTCCTGAACCCAAACATCAATATTTAGGTCAACTACCTAGGCCAATTAAGAACCTTAAGTTCTTAGCCATTTGTTCATCTCAATTTAGAAAGCTTTATTCTCAACATTATTTTCTTTCTCTTCACATGAAGTAGAAGTAAAATTGTCCTTCCACAGCAGTGACCTGCCTAAAAATGGCCAACATGTAAATTGGCTCGATCCCAGCACAACTAACTGAAGGAGCACCAAGAAATGCAGATTTTTTTACAAATTACCTGGGCTGTGCTCCTGAATGAGCAGTTGTGCCAAACTATGAAAAACTGAAAAATACTTCAACTCTTTGACAGGTTCTTGGTTATTTATCTCTTTAGATTTCTGACTTGTAAAGACATCTCCTGTTTTATAAAGTTGTAGCTTGCAGCATCTCCTGTCCCTCTCACTGAAAAATGGTGGCAGGAGTGCTGTAGTGACCTCTGATCTGGTCCCTCATCGAGCTGATCAATATACACTCTTCCTCTAAGTCAGAGATGTAGAGAATCTTACACATAACAACCTATCCTTCCTAAAATGATGAGCTCACCTGCAACAGTAGTTATGTATCTTTCACCTCTACATCTGAAAATTAACCTCACTCATTTGAAAGCAGCACATTTATTCTGTTCTCTGTTTTTTTTACCACTTTTGTTGCCTCCTTTAATATTCAGGAAGATTACAATGTTTTGAATCACATATGGAAATTTTTATTCAGGGATGATTTATCTTCTATCATCATAGAAAATAAAAGTAGTTAATTTTCTTTCAAATTAGTATGTATATGTAGTTTTACTATAGAAAGTGCCTCAAAACTACTGTGATGATCCGATCCATTTGTAATCCGTGCAAGTTTTAACGGTAGATATGATGAATTTGCTTAGATTGAAGAGTGCATACATCAAAGAAGTTATGCTGTGTATATTTATTCAATTAATTTGAAAAGAATGAAAATGGTAAAGCACTCTATTATTATGTGTATAGAAACTGCAGCTAGTATGTAATTACTATTGTTGTGTTGATGACCCAGGTGCTCAGAAAATTTTACTTAACAATCTGTTTTCGGTTTGCAAGTGGAAATTCAAGTAGCAAGGATTCACAGATATATGAGGAAGGGCTGGTTTGCCATTTTTCACTAATAAGTATTAATAAGATCATCTGAATTTTGCAAAACATTTGAACTTTAAAGTGTTTAATTTCCATTATGTGAACAGGTTCTAAGATTTATCAAAAGTTATTATTTGATCATTTCAAAAACTCTCCTCAATGGAAACATAAGCTAGGAGTATGTCAAAGAATTTTTCATCTATAACTGCAGGATACAAAGTGAACAGAAGACGCATCTCCTTCACTTACTTAACTTTCAGGAATTAAAAAAAAAAACCAACAAAACCAAACATAGAACGTGGGATAGTATGAGTATGACATGCTAAAAATCAAGGCATTTAAAGAAACTTTATGAAACAGGCAGCTAGGGAAATGACAAACAGAAATATATAGAGAGTATGTATCAAAGACCAACATCTCAGTATTCTATTCAAAGAGAGTATCAATGTAGGTATAGCCATTTCAATATTCACAGCTATCCAGGCTGTGAAGTATTGAAAATATCTGCAGGTAATATCCAACGAACACAAAAGGTGTCCATGTGTTACATTAGAGCTAAAGAGCAGTCAAGGCCATGGTTTGACAATACAGGGAAGTGACTTCATATCTTTCTGTACACCATCAAAATCCTACATTTCACGAGTTATAGGATGACAATTCAGTATAAACTCATTCTGTCAGCTCATATTTGCTCACGTTGCACCAAGATTCATTTGTTTTCCCACAGACACTCAGGAAGCCTAAAGCTGGCATAAGGCTTGGGCTCTGGGTAACTGGAAGACAAGATACAATGTACCCACTCCTGATCAGGATCGAATTTGTATGGTAAATGATCCAGCAGCACACAGCCCATAAGGATCGTAGATTCATCCCTAAGAGGAAGACTTGAGAGGTTTGTATTATCTGAGAAACTCTACAGTTAACTCATTTTTTGCTTATAATAGGTTAGGATTTGGCCAAAGAGAGGCCCCAGATTTTGGGCTGATACCTGCAGGATCTGAGTGAAACAGTTGTTCCCAGTCTCACTGCTGACCATGGTTTTCAGATTACTTTCTGATCTCCAGCAAGAAATTTCCGAAACTAAATAGCAGGTCATATTTATCTTTCTAAGGCACCTTGAACTCTGGGATGCACTGTACTGTTGACTGCAACTGGTAAGTAGAATTATTAAGTAACATGAAATATTCATTGTCAAACATCTGTTAGTGAGTTCTATGCTATATCAAATTTTCATTGACCATATGCAAAGCTGTTTCCTTACTAAATTAGGATTTAAAAAACCACATTGTTCTGGAAGGGTCCATAATGTTATTGTTTTTCCTATCAATATAACTTACAGGATGTAAGTAATTGCAGCTCTCCTAATGACTTATTCTGTGACTGGTAATTCATGTGGCATGTTTCATACAAAGGATTATTATCTAATTGCTTTTCTGTTGTGTTATAAATAATTAGAAAGATCTAAATGACTAAGCCTAGAATGACATGCAAGTGCAGTTACAATACACTTTATTAGAGGTGCCAGCTCATAGTAAGTATATTAAAAGAAAGTTTAAACCTCAGTTTCTGCTCCCATAAAAGATGCTATCAGGATTAGGTATTATAAAGCAAAATGTAAAAACAAACAGAAAAACTAGGAATAACAACAAAAGTACCTTAAATGATGCCTGTAGAAGTTACATAGAAGATTGCATTAAACGGAAAACTAAAATATCACCAGGGCAAGATAAAATTTGATACAGGTTATTTGAAAATTATCCTACCAAAAAAAATAACAGAAATAAATGAGAACCAAAGCATAGCCTCATCTGTAGATTAAGAGGTAGAGAGAACACTTTTAGCCTGCATTACATTTATCAAGCAAGCTATTTTAAAGACCTGATTGAGTGAAAGCTGAAATTTATCCTTGGGTTCAGGAGAAAACAAGTTCTCCATTTTTCCTTCGCCTATTACATTATAAACTGCCATGCATACTATTTTATAGTATATATAATATATATAATTTATAATTTAAAAAAGGAAACAAAATAGAAACTGAAAAATACTGTGTTAAAATAAAAACAAGTCTTTTCTGCCAGATAAAATCATCAGATTTCATGTATAGTTCCACCAATTAGGGATACAAGATGAAAAGGGCTTTACCCTAAGTGACTATAAGTGTAAGAGTAGAATATATGGCAATTTAGCTCAGAAAAATTCTATAAGAGTGTGAGAGTTGACATAAAAGCTAAAAGAAAAATTCCACCCATAAAATTACAGTGTAAAGGAAACTGTTACAGTAAATGTTTAACATGCTTTTCAAATACAGATTTGCAGCACAGGGAGGATATAGAGTTGGCATGGTTTGGGTCAGAAGCCTTGTTGTTGAATTTTGACTAAGCTGCAGTATGCCAATGGATTTGGCTTCAAGCCCAGCAAACCAAGTAGTCAAGGCTAGATGCTGTACTGAATGCAGTCTCCAGGTCAGTTTTGGATAGGGAAGAGAAGACTTTGGCAACAGTCCTGAAACGCATTTGGTAATGAACTGAACAGAACTCAGCATTAATTCCAAGTCTAAAATTGCACGTAGATAAATAGTAAGATAAACAGTAGACAGATTGCCGAGTAATGAAACATACATTATTTTAATTAATTTGGGCCAAAACCTAAGTCTTTTCATTACAATACTGTTTACTTTAAAAAAAGATTTGCCTTTCTCACATTTACAGTTGAAAACCTGCAGTCCCTCCCTGTTACTTAATTCACATGTCACAGAGGGAGAAACAGATGTGATTACCTTTGGCTAGCAGAGGAAAACATAAAAGTTGGAAACATCCTCCTGGAGAAAACTGCAGATAATGCAAGGGATGGGTCCTAAAGCATATTACAGGTCATTAGCTGGATACATAAGCAAATGCTATTATAGGTTTGTATAATGAAGATACAGATCTTGAAAGTGATGCAAAATAACTCATCTGCCACAAATAAATGGCACAGTTGTTTCACTTTGGTTTTGGTTTTGTTGAGGTTTTGTGCTTGGCTGTGTTTAGGAAAAAAAATTAAAGAACAGGGTATGGAAAAGAAGGTGAATTGCAGTGCAACTCCATTAGAGAAGTCTACTGTTTGGTTTGCATGCTGCCTGGATGCCAATAGGTTTCTTAAGACACAGTGTTACAACACAGCATGATAAAAGAGAAAACCACTGGACTTTGCTATTATATCCCCAAATTCCACCTTTTTGGACAGAGCAAAAGAATGTTGCTTCCAGTGATTTATCTCCCAAATCGTTTTGCTGTGTGGGTGATCAGCTTGCAAGGATGCCATTCCTCAATCTGCCCTGCTTCCAACAACTACATCTGTACTAGTGATCAAAACCAGCCAGGGACCATTCTTATTCCCTCAAATCAACTGGCACAACATGCTGAGTGTCCCTGCAGCAGCAACCCTTCTCTCTCTCCTAAAAGATGATTTTCTAGGAAACTACTTGGCCTGCATCAAACTCTAAATTTACATTGTGTGAGAAAACACTAGCTGGCCCAGAGCAACAACTTTCTTACATTTGAACAGTATGGGCAAATCTGTCCTAGCTCAGTGTAATTTAGTTCTGCAGACAGAGTCAGTGGGGTCATCCTTCACTAGCAGTCTAACCTTTTCTGCCCACATCCTGGTGCAGAGGAGCCAGCATTGCAGAGAGCAGTTACAAGACTTACCAGAGGAAGAAAGATGTTTTCCATCTCCCCTGTCTCACCTACCTGATTACTAGAAAGCTGGTCCTCTCCCTAAATTATTTCTTCATTTCCCTTTGACTAGGCCTAGAGCATTTGAGACCACGAGGAGGTATGCCTTGGTCGGTGGTTGATCTCCCCTCCTATTCCATCTGACTCACACTAGCCCTAGTCAATGTGTTTGCATGGGTTAATAAGAGGCTGAGTGAATATCAGTGGTCTACACTTGACTAATGCAGGAAGAAATACTATTTCATAACACAATATGCATATTCTTCCACACAAAGGACAAAAAACATACTCATATCACAACACATACTATAATTTCTGGTCTTGTAAGAATATCAAATCTCAGTGTCAGCAGCCATAGTTTTCCTTTCATCTTATTTCAGCTAAGAAGCCCAGCGAGGAACAGTGAAAAAAGGAGCATTATCGAGATATTAAAAGTGCCCCATTTTTATGATTTATACTGAAATTGCACAGTAACTTCTCTGAGGTATGTATATCAACAATTAATAGTTCTAGAAATAAAAGAACACTGATAAACTTTGAAATAGAAGAAAATACAATTTGATTAAAGAGAGTGCAGTTTATTGTGCAACATACAGCTACAAAATCTGTGTACAATTTAAGCTTTGAAAATCTTTTAGGTTGTGAAACGTGGTTTAAATTACAACAAAGAAACTGACAGCTTGGTGTAACTGCAAGAGCTGGCACTGTGCCATGTGATAAATCACTCGGACTCAACAAGACCACTTCACCTTCATGTCATTTCTCAACAAACAGGAGCTTGACATCAGACCAGCACAACACAGTAGGGCAGGTGCAAGTGTATAGTACTTGCTCTTTCAAGGCCACCATCTTACATTACAAAATGGACTTTATGGACCTTGTGTTGAGAAACAGAAAAAAAACAACAAGAAAAAGTCCAACCCATACACCCTTCCCATCCAAACTCACAGGAAGATTAAGTGAATGCTACTTTCTTCATCATCTTGACAGTATTATAATGTAGCACATTTCCTTAGCTGTTCTTTTTGTTCTTTATGGTTAGGCAGACCTTTCTTTTCAGGCCTCAGATTTAAAAACAGCAAAAGTAGGAATAACTATTTTGGTCAGTCTGTCCAAAATGAGAACCCCAAAAGGAACTCTGTGATGAGGGAACATAAATGTGACCAAGCTCTGGCAGGTCCCATTAAGTGAAGGGGCTCTCTCTCAGTAATAATTACACAGGGATCTTGCATCTCCTATAATGTTCCTAGGAGATCAGGAGGGCTATGTTTGTTTGGGGCATAGTATGGTTTCTTTTGCTGAAGAAAGAACAGGGAGGTAGATGAAGAGGTTTCAATAGCCATAGCCGCTTCTGGCAATCAAAACAAAAAACTGTCTCACACATCTTATGTGGGAACATTTACTTCTGCATTTGTTGCCATACCTTACGTTACCTTGCCTGCTGTGACTTGTCCTCTTCTCTCTTTGTTCACTGCCTCCAGTCTCATCTTCCTTCTGTATTTTTGTTCCCTCATTCTGTGTGTGTCCATCTTTCTCTCCCACATAGTCTATTCTTTTCCAAAACTCTTTTCCTGTCCCCGTAACATCTCTGTCATCATCATGAACTACACTGTTTGGGACAAATCCAGGGATTTGACACGAAGTGTGACTAATGTGTAATGGAGTAAGTATTTCAATCAGTCTTAGGATTATTAATATTTATAAGGTTTATTTGGTCACTTAGAAGCAGTCCGAACAGCTTTAGATGTGCAGACCACATGATATGCACAACCAACTCAGGATCCCCTTTAGGGTGAAACCTTCATCTTTCCTTCCTTATCCCAATGTCATACTCTCTTCCCTTACCCTTTATTTCCATAACATATTTGCAGCTCTGTTCTGTGAATCATCAGGCCATTACCTCCATCTCTACTCAGCAAAGTATGTCAAAACCAAGCACAGATTTCCATGTGATTAAAGCACATGCTGCTTTGCCTTGAACCTTTTGTCATCGTCTAGGAGATCTGCAGATTCCAGGAAAGTGGCATGAATTGTCAAAACAGGGCCTTAGACTGAAATCTCTTGGAAGGCAGTGCTTTCATTTTCCTATAAAACACCATGCATATTTAATAGCTTACATAAAAAAAAAAAAAAGTCATCTTAAAAATAACGGAAGAAGGGCTTCTGTTGAAATTCTGGCCACACTTAAATCAATATCGAGATTCATATTGACTTAAGTGGAACGAAAGCTACAGACAGTGGAAGGAATGCAGAAATTCAAAGACAATGAAACATAAAGGAATAAGCTACATGAAACACTACAAGCTGCAACTACAAAGGGTTATACTGCCAGAAAATGGGGCCAAACTATAAGAATGCAAGGTAAAATATAAATGGAGTCTTTCATCTCTATTCTCTGCCACTGCCACAGCACCCTGGATAGAAATGCGTTTGAGAACATGTGCACTTTAGACAGAAAATGGAAGGACAACTGAGAAAGAACAGAGGTACCCAGCTGAGCTTTACTGGACAAATTATCAGCACAGAAACAAGCCAAGAGCACACCGACTAAATGAGCTAATCAAAAGCTCATGGGTAGATTATGGAGGTAATTTTTTATTTATTTTTTGGTTTTTAGAAATGCATCAAGGTAGAAAGTAATAGTGGCAACTAATGACATGAATGATTAATGTTTTTATTTGTATTATAGTGGCATTCTATGACACCAACTGAGATCTGGGCTGCAATGTAAAAACACATTATATGACTCAATCTCTTTCACAAAGAGATTAATGATGACCTAAAAATTGCACATAAAGGAAGCTCATATTTTTGAATTAGTCATTGGCAAATGAAAGAAATTGTAAGACTGGACAATCAAAGAGCAGGAAAATCCTTTTAAAACTTGTTATTAATGTGGAGCAATTCAAAGAATATTCAGAAAGTATGATTGTATATAAAAAGCTTGACTGCTAAGAGAATTTTAACCAGCACATTTTCAATATCTGTAATGAAACAGGCATAATTTTTAGTACTGTGAGAACATACTAAAAAAGTGGAAGGATTATTGGGAGAAAGGACTGCAGTATGAAACTTAAAGCAAATCAGATAAGATCATGATTTTAGTAATCACCATCATATAAATGTAAGTTCTATCTTTCCTAAAGCAAGAGAGCAATGTCTAAAGTGAACCTGTAATGAGAAAAACAAAACTGCTGTCAATCATTTTTTGAAGAAAGCTCAAAAAGGATTTTTAACATTTTCTTACCTTTTAATATTAAAAATACAGATTCTATCTGTGAAGGCACTGATAATGTTAAAATAGATTAAATCTTATCCAGGGAGATCAGAGAATGAAAATGAAGAAATATGAAAGGAGAATTTTATTCAGTGTGTTAAGAATACTTTTCCCTTCAGAATTATTTAACTTTTAGTTTGTTTGTTTGTTTGTTTGTTGTTTTTTTTTGTTGTTGGGTGGGTGGGCATGGAGGGAGAATTCATATCAGATACCTACCAGCTATTTGACAAAAAGTCAGTGTAATCTAACACACCACTGAAGTCCTTCAGTAGGAATAGAGAGAAAAATCAAGGTGATAATTCTGAGGTTCCCAAAGAGGGGCACAGGACAATCTTCTCTCCAACCTTTGATTCTTCTCAATGGACAGTCTACTGAATCAGCTCAAAGTTGTATCTAGCTTCATATCTTATTTCACAAATCAGAGCTGAAGATATTTAGCAACAAACTAAGCAGGTGAACCACATAATCTCTAAACTCATCATCCACAGAATCACAGAACAGTTTGGCTGCAAAGGGACATTAAAGACCATCTAGTTTCAACTCCCTGCCATAAGCAGGGACACCTTCTACATTGTTTAAAGCCCCATACAACCTGGTCTTCAATGCTTCCAGGGATGGGACATCCACAACTTCTCTGGGCAACCTGTGCCAGTGTCTCACCATCCTCATTGCAAAGATTTTCTTTCTAATATCTAAGCTAAACCTACCCTCTTTCAGTTTAAAGCCATTCCCTCTTTTTCATGTTCAGGTTGGACATCAGGAAGAATTTTTTCTCTGAAGGGGTAGTTAAGTATTGGAACAGGCTGCTCAGGGAGTCAGAATCACTGTAAGTGTTCAAGAAACAACTGGACGTGACAGTTAGTATTGTGGTTTAGTTGGCATAGTGGTGTTCATTCAAAGGTTGGACTTGATGATCTTGGAGGTCTTTTCCAACTGTACTGACTCTATGATTCTATGACAAGGAAGTAATCTGGCCAGGCAGTTCCACAATAAAAAAACACCCTTCCTCTCTTTTTCCATCGGCACACAAGAGACTGATTCATAGACCCTGATGGGGGCCTGATTCCAAAGTTCATTGAAGAGTCATTCAATAATAAAATGGACAAAACCAACCAAATAAGGAGATGTCATAAATCATCTAGTACCCAACCACGGGGCACTTCTCTTCATTACACTCAGTGTGTAATCTATGAACTTGTATACTGGGACACTTCCACCATCTTGTGTGTCTGACTCTTGACATCTCAAATTAATTTTTGAAACTGGGGCTTTGGATTTTTATTCACCTATAGGTACTTTTGACAGTGTTGTCAAGGAAGATTGCACTAAATAGTCTGAAACCTCAATAACAGGTAGACAAAGTTTACAGTGCATGAAGAAGAAAGAGGAGAGAACTGCAGCTTTGGTGTAGTCCAAGAGAAACCCACAGCCCAACATGGATGTTTCAAGGGTTTCCATTTTCCTTAAACATGAGGATTGACACTGGTGAACTTCAGGCTGAAAAGACGGTTAGGTAGGAAATGACAAGGAGATGAACAGAAAGTCAGGGAGCAGTATCCCCTGTACCTAAGATGTGGAAGCACAATGGAAGAATTTAGAAATCAAATCGCAAATAGAGACCTATTCAAAGTCCTGGAAAACAATCTGTACTTTAAGCACAGGTTCAAATCTAGAAAAACTAAGTAATCTAATAAAAAGAAGGAAGTGATCATTTTTCTCTTGTTATCCCTTAAAAATCTGAAAGCACCATAACAAGGCTAAGACTCCCTGCAGAACTTAAATCAGGTGCTATAAATTTGTGCTGTGACAGCAGTAATACACTTTATTTCACAGATCATCCTGGCACAAGTATCTTGGTCAGGTAATTAATTCATGTGCTGAACACTTGACCCAAATTTTTAGGGGTAATCCGCTTGGTAATCTTCTAAATACCTCAAGGCACAAATTTGTAGCAGGGATTTCAATACCTGTACTTCTTCAGTAGTGGGGCCTAAGCTGAAATGTTCTGGCCACACTAATCCTCATTAATAAGAAAACATTTTCTGCTTAGACCCACACAGACACTGTGTGCATGTGAGCTTGTGTGTATGTGTCCCAGGTGAGTGTACTTGAAGCCTATTTTTTTTTCTTTTTCATCCTTTATCACTTTTGTTGCTCCAATGCTGTCATTTTTACCTAACTCCAAGTTCTTCCCTTATGCTACATCCTTCTTTATCAAGGCTATACATAGTAAGTGGCACTAACCTGCTCTGAACAAGGAATGTAAAAAGTTGGACATCTGGTTCAGAGCTAGGCTCCTTGTGAATCCTCTATGGGCAACAGCGAAAAAATGGCATATCCAAGGGATGATTCATCTCATTGGAAGAGCACCATGACTCATTCCCTGGAGAGTCTTATTTTTCTCTTCTAACTGCAAAGAAATCTCAGAATGGTCAGCTCCAAGTTGGACATCTGACCTAGCTCATGACAGAGGCATGGTACATTATATTTTTAAAATATTGTAATATTTGTGTCAAATGGCCACACAGTTGCAGCATTACCCTAGACTTTTGGATCTTTACTGCAGAACACCAGAAGTGTTTGGGTTTTTTTGTTTGATTGCTTGTTTTTTGTTTTTGTTCTGTGTGGGGTTTTATGGGGGTTTTTTTGTGGTTTGTTTTTTTTTTTTGTCATGCTGCAAAATTTAATATACCACAAACACCTATTTTGGACATCTAGTATCTATAAATTCTTCCCCATAAAGCAACTGACACATTGCAACCAATTATGCAGGACTGTGGAAAAACCATGGAAAAGGACACATGAAAAATATTCCTCAGATCAATTAAAATACAGATCAATTCAAATTCCCTTGAAAAAGGGAAGCTCATTTCACAGTCTTCATGCTTAGCAATCTTAGGCATATACATGTGTAAAGCAAAAATATCATCCATCTGTTCACATCAAGATTGCAAGGAATTTTAATAAGACACATTAATGGTAATAATGGCCAATGTTTACGATGTATATAAAATAACCAGTGGGGAACATCTGGAAAGCTTGAAAAATCTGTTCTTATATAATCCACAGTGTGTAACACCTTTCCTTGAGGCTGTTTTTTTTTTTGCTGACCTTGTCCTCCTAGGCCATATCTCTCAGAAACTTTCTTCTTCCCGGCCTTGCTGTGACTCTGAAACTCATGTCTTGACACCAGACCTATTTCTGGTTTAGTAAGTTCAGCATTCAGCACATTACAAGAGCAAAACAGCCAAAACTGCAAGTTTCCACCTGAAACTACAGGGATCTCTATTTCCAAAGTGACAGATGTTCTACAACAGTTGGTGACAAATGGGCTAATTTAGACTGATTTAACTAAAGTTCAGCCTGCTGACAATGGGGGATTTTTTTAAATGCAGCTGAAGAAGGCATTTCTAATGCTAGAGCTGGCTGTGGCACACAAAACTACAGAGGCCCTGGTGTGAACTGAACAGCACGCCATGTGTGGTGTCTGTGTCTCTGTGCCTCACACTGCATTTTAGATGCTGAGATGGAAGACAATATTGCCTAGCAAATTACCAAGGGAATTAGCTGTCTTTAAGATTTACTCACTGAACAGATGTCAACAGAAGTCAAATGCCTTTGGCCCAGAATCTTTCTTCCTAAGTTCAGGCATCTAAAGTTCTAAATTAGAAGGACATATGCCCTAGAATGAATTGGCCTTCTGAGATGGCTCACCATAAAATAGGGAGGAAGCCTCAGGGGTTTTTCTTGAAAGCTACGCAAGTCCATCGAAGCTTGTGCCTTCAGTCCTAACTTTTGAAGGATGTCCACTGAGGGACCAGAAATATATTGCTGAAAAGCATTTAGGGCTTATTTTTTTAATGTAAAGATTAGGGGTATGATTCAGAAATGACAATGCAACAATTGCACTCACTCTTATGAGTACCATAAAGACTCTTGCTTGAGCAACCATGAGTTGGCACATTAAAAACCAGTAAAAAATAAATCAGTTTTCTTTCTTGTTTTTGTTTTACCTTTCCCTTCCCACCCCCGCCTTTCTTTCTTCTCATAATTTTCACCTCTCTTCTCTTTGTCTCCCTTGACTTTGAAGAAAATTTCAAGTATCATGATTATTGTTTTATGAGGGAACCTCATTAAAGTAACTTCATTGATTATATTGTTGTACAAGCAAATCACTGCCAGCAGTAGATATTTAAGACACTTTATCTGCCAAATGATTACTGGCATTGTATCAGCTAAGTAGTCCCAATGCCAGCAACAGCAGAGTACATTCTTCTACTGTGGAGGTGGCCCATATGCTGGATCCTACTGCCTTTTACCTAAACTCAGGCTAAAAATATTACCTAATCGTTCTCTATTCTGTAATTGACCTAGTTAACTAGCACAGGCTATGTATCCCTTCCTCAAAAGACCCATGATCTTTTCTCAGAGCAGTGAGGCCTCTGTCTGGTCCACTTTGAAAGCGTTATGTCTACACAACAGTAGACATTATACGTAGAGCATATCTTTGTCTAATAATAAAAAAAAAAAAACTACTGAAACTTTGCTCACCTTGAATAATAAGCTCTTAGGAATGGTCCTTGATCCTCCAAATTGCCATAGAGTATGGAATAGGATATGAAGTAGAATATGACTGCATTGCAACTACTTACCCCCAAACAAAATGATAAAAAAACCACTACCACCACCACCATCACTACAAACAACACTGGACAAAAAGGGAGTTACTTACATTGAGTGAGGATCCCTGTTAAGGCATTTTTGAAACTCTCCTTGGCTTGCTCCATTTCCTGCTCATGAGCTGCCTTTTCATTCATGAGCCGGCGGACATGACTGTTGGCTGACTGCACCATCGAATAAAATTGGTTTGCAGAGCGACGATTCACCTCGCCTCGCTCAATCCAGGTAAGCAGCACTGTGATGGCCTCTGAAAACTTGCTATCATCTAGAACAATCAAAGCACAGGTTTCAAATTGCAGGCATAAATATCCTGCTGAGAACACATTTTCTGCTCCACGTCACATTAAAATCACCATAAATCCTCCTCGCAGTATATCATTTTGGGCAACTTTTGTGTCCTTTGTTCTGTCAGATGTAAGAAGCCAATACACCCATGTGAAACTACATAAATCTTTCTTCAGGACTTGTCTTCTTACTTTAATAGCTTTCTTGCAAGTAAAAGCACCCTCCCCCACTTCCCTGTGGCCTGAGTCCTTGCTTTCACATTGTCTCCCTTAAGCCATTCAGTGATATGAATGACCTTACAGAGAGAGTGAAGAGACCTCTGTGGTACTGGACTCACTGAGGAAATGAAATGTGTCTGTGTTAATCTGCTGAGCTGAAAACTGTCTTGGAGCTTGGGCTCAGCCGTACTTTTGTCAACAGATTTCACTAACATAATTAATGAACAATGTTGAGGTTGAACAATTTGGTTTGCATTATTTTTTTTGTACTATTTGTCTATGTCTTGTTTTATATGGTTTTTTAAAGGATTCTAGATGAATTTAGGAAAACACCTGGATTACAGCTTTATGTTTATCATTCAGGTAACAAAACTTATATTTCTCTGCAGAAAGATTGCCAAAACCAAGCACTGGATTTTGTGCACTCCCTCCTCAAGTAATCCTCTTTCCTCTGACAGTGCTCTCTGTTTCCTCAAAAGACTCTTAGTGCAGCATCCATTACACTTCAGGATTCATCAGGATTAAGAGGAAACATTTCTTTTTAAGTCCAATTTAGGCCTAACTTCAAGAAAATATTACTACAACAATATCTTTCTGCGGAACTACTTTTGTGCAATTCGATCTAATTTTTTTTTCACCAGGATTCTATAAAACTACCATTTCCCAACAACTCATTTTAAATCTCTCATGTAATAATTTTTGGTTATGTTTCTTTATATACATTTTGGATGGTATGTATACCTTTCTATAGGGGAAGGTAATGGTGGGAAGAAGTAGTATAGCTATAACCAACAGACACTTAAAAACTGGAAAACACTAAACCCAGCCAGCTGTGTTACAGGATACAGAAACACAGGACATAATTTGTAAGTCTCTGCTTTCTATGTACAAAAAATAATTAAATACTAATTCTTAAGTTATGATTTTGGGGTTTATTCTGAATTAGTAATCACTTCCCTAAAAAGGAGAGGAGTCTAAAGTACAGGGAGAGGACTACTGACATGCTCTGTACCCATAGCCTCTGAAGAAGAGATTTTTACATTGCCTGATCTTTATCATCTTATTAACTGAAACATGCTTTCAAGTACAGCAATACGATTTGCTCTCCACAGCTGAATAGGCATGTTCACCCAAGATCCCTGAAAAAAATTTGCAAACATAAGAGCATCATAACACCCTCACTGTGTACAATGATGAATCTGTTGTAACTTAACATAAATATGTGATTCATTATCATCATCCACTGAGTAAATGTCCATGGGGAGGAAGAGTCAGATAAGCATCTTTTTGTTCAATATTGTCCCCCCGGATTAGACTCCACTTAGCTTTGCTGGATACATATGCAGCAGGAATGTATTAAGTGGCCCTGATGACAGATTGGCTGAATACAAGCCTCAAAAAAACACGAATTTAAACAAGATTCATGCAAAACCATTTAATTGCAAGAAAACACATGGCTAAGTCTCTCCAAAAAACTCGGGCAAAATCTGTAGGTTGCTGAAATGCGTGTCAAATATCGGATGCAGACACAAAGTCATCCCTGAAACACAGTGTTTACTATAATTATAGTACCAAATAAGGATAACCTATAATGGCTTCTGCCAATGTTAGTGCATTGTTAATGCAATTTCAAACAGTCAGTGCAGTCAGGTCACCCTTTGGACAGCACCAGTGTGTTAAGAGCAAGCATGTGGCTGACTGTGAGTAGAATAACTACAGCAGAATGTTCCTCTTTTTACCTTGTAGGCACCCATTACCTAGATCATCAGACATAATTTATCATCCAACACTATAGTACCATTTAGAGTGAATTATCCCGTTCAATCTAGGTCAAGACATGAACCACAAAGTTGAGAGAAATGATCCACAGAAGCACCTCTGAAGAGGTGCATCTCAATCTGTGAAGAAACAGCGTGCAAAAATGTTTCACAGAGATGTATGAGGAAAATGAATTGCACAGAAAATTTGCCCTTTTTCCTGCTTTAATCTCTCCCCAGTACATGTTAGTGCATTGTTTTGCTGCACAGTTTCTATGAGATAAGAACATCCCTCCCCTTGTTTTGTTTTTATCAGGCACAGTAGGTGTCTGTAAGGGATGTTCATAAACATGCCATCCTTCTGTGACATAGATCCTACCCATTTAAAAGGACATGCTGAAAACCTTTTTTCAACATATTGTACTTCCAGGGAGCTGTGGATGTCTGTGGGACTGTTATAGTTAATTCACAGCTCTGTACTAGCAGGAAAAAAATTCTTTCATTGGTAAACATCAGCATCTTCATTGATTACATAATTAGAAGACAAATTCAAAAATGCTAGAGGGTAATACATGTACAACAGGAGCACATTAGTTACCAAAACCTTTTCTCTACAGTTTTAAGATTTCCTTATTTCACCTTCATTTCTAACTTCTGTATTCTTGATTTCACTGCTCAGTGACTGGCATAAGGTAACTCACCATGAATTCATTTTCTTCATCCAGAATACAGTGACTCTTTCTGAGCAATCAGAGGTTCCCTTAGCAAATCAAATTTTTATACCAGATTGTTCATTTATTCTTCAGTTAGTAGATAAATAGTAGAAGAAATGCAGCAACGGAATCTAATTTAAGCAGAGCATGAACTGCCCTGTGATTGCAGCCGTTCATTAAAAAAATAAAACAAAACTCCTAATTCTGTTCAAAATTATTCCCTCATGGTAGGATGCACATAATTATACACTGTTTAAAAACACACTCTTCAAATAAATTCCATTATATAAGACATGTTCCCATATGTAACTGTTCTTTTAAAATGAACACATGGCAAATTATTTCTTACACTTAAAGCTTTTTTCTTCTACAAGTTACAGCATATATTAAGCAAATCAGGTAGGCTTTATAAGTCCTGTTTTAGTTGGCTATTTAATGGTGAGGTAAACTGTGCCCCAGAAGTGGTTGCTTTCCTCAGCTGGCTGCAAAGGGAGCCTGGGGTGACTTGCTCAAATGTAAACATCTCTGCAACATTTGGTCAGAGTAATCCCAACCATTACACAAGTGCACCTATTGCAGAACAGCTCCCAAGCATTTGTGTACCTGTGTGTTCTTGTACTCGGGTGTTCAGTTCTAACAAAAGCTATGATGACGCTGTGTCATTTTACGATTACCCATCTGTCGAGGATGGCTTGCTGGGTGTCTGTTGATAGAGATTTCCAGGTGCTGCTAGACCTACTCACAGGGCTCTAGAGATAAGATATTTCAAATTCCTCTTATATCAACTAAAGATATTTGACATTTAAATCCTAGCTCACTGCTTAGATGAAATTAAATATAAAGAAAATGCATCTCCAGAGCTGGCCAGGAAAATGTTACCAGGGACATTTCTATGAAATATCCTATGAAAAAAGGGAACAATTGTTGACATATGCTTGGCATTTTTTTGCTTGCATTTTGACCACCTCTAAGCAACCCCTAAAGGAATAAACATTTTAATTGAAAAAGCTATGAGAAATTGTTACAAAATTATTTACTGGGAAAGGGCGGTGGTAACAGAGGTTTTACTTTTAGCTTATGGACTTTTCCTGGTGTAACAGTGGGCAGAATTCAGCTCAGAGTAACCTGAAATGTGACTATTTATCTCCCCATGTTAAGTACCTCCCTAAAGTGTTTTCACAACTTGGGTGATGGTGTCTAAGGCTTTAGCCATTAGAAAGAAGAGAGTCTACTCCATTACTCTGAAGCCAGGCATTCAAACACTCTTAATACTATCATTTTCACATTTATAGATACATTGCAAATATAGCTAGCTTTATATTTCTGTATTTCAAGAGTGACATTGTACACTGGGTTTCTTGCTAGGAGATCAAACACTAGGCTACAGTTGCTTTTAGCCTTGTTACTAGATTTTCAACTCTGAGCTTTCTCAGATGTTTGAAAGTTATCTGAGATAATTCACACAACATTTGGAGCCTGTCTAAATCGAAACAACCCTTTTATAATGTTCTATGGGTCATGCTCTTGTCCAGAGTCAGCACTATCTCCTATTCCTAATCTTGCTCCTCTAATGCAATCTCCTAGGCTAGCATGGAGATGCTGAAAAGACAGAGCTGTTGCTCTTTACCCTAATGATTAGACCTAGAAAGCTCCTGTGCTGTTTATGTTTTGGGCTGCATTAATGATCTCATTTTATTCTGGTCCTTCTGTAAATTCTGCTCAGTTCTGCCCTGACCAGTAGAAATTTAGTTAACCAACACCCCTTGAATGAACTCTCCTGTGAGTACTGAGAATGACTGTGCTGCAGGGTATGCAGTGAGGGGACAAGAGTGGTGGGATATGTCCCAGATACTTTGTCTCTGAATGACAGCCTGTCCTCTGTCATGTCTCCCAGCGCCATGGGAAGATGTGTTCCCTGTCTGATCACCATTTGCTCAGCACTATCCTTTTGCTCATGGTTACGCTGCCCTCAGGTCTGCCCAGAGCTACTCATCTGATCATACTCCACTTCCAGTTTGTCAGACTGGGCCCAGTTCAGCTATTACAAAAAGGTGACACAGTTCAGTTCAGGATTCCACTTCTTCCAGGGCAAGACGTACGGCCAAGGCTACTGTTAATCTGAATTTTGATATAACTTATTATAACTATAACTAAGATTTCTAAACTGCAGAGACTGAATTCAGTACAAAAAAAAAAAANNNNAAAAAACCACAGCCGGTGAGTGCCGTGGGTGAATCAGGTCAGGAAAAAGGTTCAGTCACCTCCCTCACCAGCAGACTCAGACCAGCTCCCCTGTGCATCAGGAACAATTTGCTTCCCAGCACACAACCACTTCTGGTGCCAACATGACAACCTATTTTTCTCTTGGCTTAAGAGCTTCTCCTATACAGACTGCCTGCCACTGACCTAGAAATGCAATGCTTCAGTCTACTACTCTCACCTTCCTTTTTTTCCCTGCTCAGATTCCTTATATAACTGTGCCATGCAACACACACATCAGCCTGGTACTTTTGGGATTAATAACATTTTTAACCCAGTGGCATTGCATAATAAGTGAGAATTCTTACTGCCAAAGAGTTCTTTTAAATAATGATTAATATCCACTTTACTGTTTCTTAAATAGCCTTAACTGTATGCTATAACCAAGACATTTTTTCAGTTATGCAATAAATGGCTAGCTGACACCATGTTTGATAAAAATACACATATATTTTTCACTAAGAGATATATTAAAGCATACCCTTTCCCCCTCTGTATCATCAAACTCTTTCTTTCAAATTAAATCACATATAATTCTTCCATGGGTAGGTGTTTCATGCAAGACACAGAAATCCATTATCTTCTCCTGCTGATGCCACTATTTCCAATAAAATGTAATTACGAGGATATTGAGTTTCCTCCTTATCTCTCAAAATCACAGCACAAACTTTAAGATCAGTGAGCTGCCATTTCCCAGTTCATAGTAATTAACATGAGTCATTTTGCAGTGTGGTATATTTAACCCAGTGGGTTTATATTAAAACCTTAAAATCTGCATTGATACAATACAGCTTAGGTGAGAGAGGACACTTTTAGTAGTGCAATTAACAGTGAGAGTACTTCCTGCAGTTTTTGGGAGGGAGGTGCCCAGGGAACTGGGTTACCAGGCTGCCTATAGCTGAACCCACCTTATGGTCTTCTGCCAGTAGACAAAAGTGCCCTCGCACTGTGCCTGATCACAGCCCTGTGTGAGGCTCTTGGAGCCAGATGTATTGTGTCACAGCAGATGTCAGTAACATATGGAAGAAGGAAGGAGAAAATGATAATCCAAAACCAGGAAGGGTGAGTGAACAGATTTGATGCTAAAGCAATGAAACATGTCTGTTGTAGGGCTCTGTCCCGAAATACCACCAAAAAAAAAAAAAAAAAAAAAAAAAAAAAGAAAGACTGTGCTAAAAAAAGGTCTGGAGTCTTTCAGCAGCAATTAAACATGGATTTGTTCAGAGGATCTCACTTTGCCTTCCCTTCTGACGTGGCCCTGCACTGACTTTGATCCTTTCTATGTAAGACTTGCCTCTCTGGATAACCGCACTGTCTTTGCAGTGCTCCACAAGTCTGACTCTCAAGCGCAGGATGATAATGAAAGCAGCCTGGTTTTCTTCTCAGTGAAATATCCTATTTCCCAAGCAATTAAATGTTTATATTTCAAATGATGTGCAAGAGTTGAGATTCTTAGACTTAATGTTACCTGAATCTTGCACAAGATGCATCCCTGGTTAGTTCACTCTACTGTAACTGCCATCTATTTATTTAAATTTCCAATCTGTGCTCTCTTCAGGGGATAATGCAATGCCTGGCAGAGAAGCAGCTTCCCAATTTTTAAAATTATATTTTTTAAAATGGAAACCTGCATGAATAACTTCCTTGTGCTCAAAAAGAAACACTGTATTTAAAAGGGAGGTAAATTCCAGTGTATTTTATATAACTTTCAGATGTTTATGTCTTGTTTGCTGAAAATAGTTTAAAAGCAGATACTCAGATAAAAAGAGACCCCTTCGTTAGATGATGGAACTATTTAGCTACCAGGAGCAAATAACACAGATGTAGTATTTTAAAGGAGCTTATTTGCAAGAAGTGATTTCTGAAGATGATACCATTAGGTACAGATATGCTTGAATTGAGAAAACCATAGTGTCTGAAATTCTGCTTTGAAACCCAAATGTCATAAGCACACAGATTAAAATGTTTTGTTTCAATGCACCTGACAGAGCAGCATTCTACTTAAAGAAAAAAGGTTCAGCCTATCTCCAGTTGTGTGATGTTATGGGCACCACAATATTCAACTATTTATTTAGCACCCAGGAAAACAGATGTCAGAGCATGCAAATTTGAACCTAAATATCTAATGATACATTTCCCTGTGCAGTAATAACACATCTGATTTAACACCGAGGAATTAAAATCTCAAAGACACACACAAATGCTGCACTGAACCAGAAGAAAAGAAGGTCACTTTTTTGTAATGTAATAGCAGAAGACATAATATTCTCCGGGTTTTGTCAAAACAAGAAATGAAGGTCTATTCTCAAAGGTTTTTTAAGGAGGCAAATAACATTTACACTTCACTGTAAACAACCTTGGATTCCCAAAATTCGTATCTATGAATGTATTGATGTATTTTCTCAAGGAAACACAGATGAGAAGGAGCTCATGTTGTTTGTCATGTTACCCATTTAGTTGGAATGCTGGAGCTCATTTCACTTTAAATTGCTAACAGAGAGAGTTATGACTGACTTCATTTGTAGGAAGATCTTAATGGATTTTAATAAAAAAGAAAAAGGAAGAAGAAAAAGAAGGTAAGGGAAAAGGACATATACATAAACCAACACTGTTTGCCACACTATAAAATGGAAAGTGGTAAAAAATTGCACTGGTACAAAGTTTGATGGTTTTTCCTAATTTCTGCATAAATCAAGTGTTCAAACCAAGTTCTTTACAGATATGAAGAGGTTTGTGGTAGTCCATAGGGAGAGGGGGATGGAGAACACGCCACAAACCTTCATGCTTTTGCAGGTGTACAAGGCCTCACATGCACTGGATTCCCAGTTCCAGTCACTGGGTAGTGCATTCTAAGGAACTGGCTCTTTTGTTCTATGAAGCTCCATACCAGTAGAGACTACTTGGTCAAAACTTTATAATGAAATTTTGTTTCCACCTGGCACAAAAGTTCCTCTATATTCTCTCACCCACAGTTACTGTTTTCCCAGGTGACTTCAACAGATGAGATGAATAGAAATATGTTGACAACACTAGGGCAATAGTTTCCAGTTAAGTCTGTTACACAAAACCAGTGATTTCTTAGTCTTATGCTGCAGTTTGCAGAAGGTGAAAACAGATATTGCCATCTCTGTTATAGACTCAATAGATATCTAGACCACATTAGGGAGTGGTTGATGAGCCTACTTCATCTCTGGTCACCATCAGATTTCCTTGACATTAGGAATTTTCAAGGTTATTTTGAGAACTAAAGTTGCTTGGATTCAGACCAAGTTGTCTACATCTGTAGTTGCAAAGCAGCATCTTGAGACGAGAGATGTTTAGCTATTTTGGCTTGCTTTTCAGCTAATGTTGCCCTGTGAACTTCTGAAGGCACTGCAGGAGCTGAAACCTGCATGTTGGGCACCTGCAGCTCTGTCTCATGAACCGGCAAGAGAGCTCAGGAATCTTTTGAAGTGGGTACCATGGCAAGGTCGTGACTTTCCTAAAGAAAACAACTGCAAAGCATCTGCTCAAAAATCAGTCTTTCAAGGTAAATCATGCCAAGTGCAGATATACTGTGACTCTCCTTCACTTTGGGATGAACTGTCCAGGCTTTTGTAGCAGTGCAAATCTGGTGATAAACAGAGACCCCCAATTTTTGACTCCAAGTTTTATATATCTCTCTGTGTGTGTGTACACATACATGTGTACCTATATATTTATATATACATATATATATATATAAAATACTAGCTTCACTGAAATTTACATTTAAATTGTGACTGTATAATGATGACTGGACTTGATCTTAGAGGTCTTGTCCCATTGTAACGATTGTATGACATAAATTGCCCTTTGCTACAGTTAAAGAATTTTATCGAATGTTGCTTTACTTTGTTTTTTAGGATGTCACAAAGAGCTCATGTGGTGAATCCATGTTGCTCAAGGGAGGCCATAATGTTCAACTCCACTACCTTACAGATACTGGCTCTGATGTCTTAGGAAAAGTAAAGTAGACAGAAGAATGACTGAATCCCACTTCATTTTCTACACTATCAAGAACAGGAGACAACTCATGCCCAGTGTAAAGAGAGGGGATTTTTCTGCATTCTCCATACCCAACTATCTGTACAGATCCAAGGCTGGTGCCATTAAACTCACTACAAGGTAACTGTTAATTAGCAAAGTTTTTAAAATTGCAATGTATTCTCCTGCTGGATTTTAATGATTTTTAGCCAATAAAAAATAAACTTAATATTTTGTTTTCTCAATTTTTTTGGTATTTAATTATGTATGTTTTTGAAAGTTTATTTCCAGAGAAATAGTCACATATATGGTGTTGGTCTATATCATGCTCAAAATATCTCTATATTAAACTTGTGCATAATGGTCAAATTTCCCTCAGGAGAACCAAAGATATAAATGCTTGGAATAGATTCTAATTAAGTATAGAAGCTTCCCAGAATGAAAAGGAAAACCCTTCTAATTATAGAGATCTTAAACATCTTGCAAAAACTCACATTCAGTTGCCCCAGGCAATGACTAGCCATACAAAAGAGATTGCTCAGACTTCTTGGATTTTCTGTCTTAGTTCAGGAAACCTGTAGGCCTCACTGCATAAAGAAAAACTTCCCTACAAAAGATTAACTCCTAAAATATTCAAAACAGATGGACCGACCATATTGAAAGTTAAGTAAGAATTAAAAATTCTTATATTAGGACCTTTTTACTCCTCTTCTGCTGGCTTATCAATCCACCTGAGTTACACCAATCTGCCAGTCACTCAATGAATTATTTATTCAAGGAGTGTATATGGTGAGAATGACAGTCAGTCAAACTAATAACAGACTGAGGTAGCAGCGACAACAGCAACCAATGCAGTACTCAAAGAGACAGTAGAGTGCATCTCTGCTCCATGTTCCAAGGAGGAAACACTTTGCACTGTCCTTCTTCAGCCTCCCAAACATGTTTCATTGTTAGAACAGACATCAGTGTGATGACAGCTAGATAGCCTAAGGCTAATCTAGATAATTCTGAAACAGTGGCAGGAATCACAGCTTCTTATGACCTGGCACACAGTGAAGTGCTTGGACATCATGAGGGGAAGAATGCCAAACACCTAATGAAAACAAATACAACCCTAAAGGGTGTGAAGAGTTATTTACCTTTTTTTTTTTTTTTTTTTTTATTTTTAATTTCTGTGGATGTACCTAGGAAAAAAACAAAGAAAGCAAACACATACCAAAACACAATGCTACCTTGCACAAGTAATTCTAACCCTAAAGAGGGAATGAAAGAACGGATGGTGTGTATCAGAGATAAGTTGTACCGCTGCATCTGAGGTGCACGTTAAAACACAGCCTTTGAGGGCAATTTAAATTCCAGAGACAGTCACATGCATGTGATGTAGTAATTTATTATGTCAAGGATTAAAGATATTTTAAGAATCAGGCCTTTAATATGAAAAAGGATGCTTGCAACAGGCCATCTTATTATGAGAGCATTTCCAAGGTAGCATTTTGAAGGCTTTGTTTTAGCTGTTAAAGCACAGGTAGACGGACAGATGTCATACATTTCTAGCAGGTGGATGAGTATCATTACCATTGGCATAGAAATGTCAGAGAAAGCCATTTCAACGGGAGAAAGCTAACGGGGCAAGTAATGAAATACATTGGAGAGAAACCAGCTCCCCTGCTCTGACTTTTCTATGGCTCCTGCATTCAAGGAATAATAAAATGAGAAGTAGCAAATGCTGCTTACCTTTCAATTTTTCAGCCAGCAAAGCAGCTTCATGTTCAGAATAATGCATTATTGCCGGAGGTGAAGGAGGGCGCAGTCTGTCTTCTTCCATTTTGCGTCTGTGGCGTTCCTCTCTGGCCAGCATTCTTTGTTTGCATTCCCATTCATAAAAGTCATCTCTTGCCTGAGCAAAATCAACATGGAGGCGACCCGAATCCTTTTTGTCTGTGCTAGATCCTAATCTCATGCGGTAACCTGAAATCAACAAGCAGAACTAACTGTTGCAGGATTTATTTGCTGAAATTTTTTCCCCCCTCTTCATGTGCAGCTAAGTAAAAATGTACATTAAGAGATCCCCACATACCTATGCAGAATCTATCAATCGGCATATTTGTACAAGAAGATAAACATTCAACCACTCATTTTTCTTTGCAATTTTCTGCACCACCTATCAAAATAGTAGATTAATTGAAAAGTCAAACGAAAGGTACAAAATCTACATTGCTTTTTAGAAGTCTCTCAAAATATGTAATTTTTCTGTGTGATACCCCCAAATTTTAAAATTGCAAAGGTCAGGTAGCCAAAAAACAACTACTAAAAAAGCATCTGTTTTGGTCTGAATGTAGAGTTGTTCTCCTGATCACGTTGAGAACACGTTCTGTTCAGTGGTTTTCTCCAGTCTGCTAAAGGAATTTGAAGTATGGGGAAAGGCTGAATTTTATAAAAAAAATTACTACATGTGAATGTGAAAATAGTGCTACAAAATTTCTGTGTCACAAAGAGGGTGGTTTCATAACTATGTGGATGCTAGATCTCAAATTTTAAGACTTCACAATTGCAAACATGATTTTGCAACTCCCCAGTGAAAATAATCTAGCAGCAAATATAAACCACCTACAAATTAATTGAGTTCATCGTTCCTTACAGTCATTTTCAAGGTATGGACAGATTTATTAGACATTTGCAAGACCTCATTCAGAAAAATCTAGGAAATCCATTGTGCTTCATCTTTAGGGTTATTCTGCATATTCATAATTTGATCAATATATCATATGTTAAACTTAACAGACTGTAAAGCTTTAAATCAGAGGCTACATAGAACTACAGAAGGGCACTGCTCTTTACTAAAACCTTTGACTACTGTCAGAGAATAAACAAGTCATGCCAAAGCTATAAAGGAATTTTTTGTGACCATACTTGGGCATCTATCTATTCCCAAGTTTTATTTCCAAAGCTGAAATATATGAACAGAGCAGTTTGTCTATCTTTAAAAATGCCAATTCAGAGAAAGTGTGAGAAAATACAATGTAGGAAGCTGCAAACAGAGCCTTCAACTGAGGGTAGAATTAATCAGTCTATACAGGATAACTCTTAAGTTTTCCATGACAACCCCCCGCAGCCGACTCAGAAGGAAAATAGCAGAGATTTCTCAAATGATGGGATGCTGTGGAGATGACCTCTCTGCTAGCTGGCAGAGATGAGGCTCTTCAGAAACACACACTTCTACAATAACCGCATAGGAACTCCAGGTAGAGGAAACTCCTGTTCAAATTGTCAGGAAAAATAGTGTTTGCTGCTTCTGAATAGCAATCCAAGAGAACCTACCTTTCAGTCTTGTGGTTTGCCTGTGGTTTAAAGAACTTCAGCACCTCACCACCACAGTTAAAACTCAGTTCTGAACTTCCTCCCAGAAAAGAGAAGCTAAGAATTGTGTAGTAGATTAGGCACATCTTTGCAAAAATACATAGAGGCATACTCTGTTTGTTTTACTGCTGGAAAAACATCCTGCTGTATGAATACAAGGGACTGTCTGAACTACAGCACATGTAAGACAACAGCTTCAAAGACATTAAATATCCATTTATGATGGATAAAGTGATCATTTAAGTGATCCTTAAAAAAAAATAAAAATCTGGGTGCCTTTTGATTTGATATTTTCCTTTCAAATGTCTTACGGAGTTCAGCTAAGGAGCCTGCCAGGGAGAAAGAGATACGATTTTCATTGTCCAACAAGGGGCCTAAACCCAAGGAAAAACTCGAGCTAAATGTTTCAGGGGTCCTTCAAAACCAAAAGGCATCAAAAACTGCCACAGAACCTAACAAATATTGCAAGAGTGTCAAAGGAGATGATTGTATATTATTTTAAAGCCTCTTTCACTTTGCTTTGCTTTCTGTGGCTCAGATGAGTAAACACCGCTCTTTTTCCCTAACAGGCTTTTTGTGGTCATATATGTAGCTGTAGTCCCAAGGTGTTGAAGGGAAGAGTTACAGATAGACCAACCATATTCAGTGTGACATAAAAGGAGAGTGTGGGTGACCTTTCAGAGTTGGGCCCTGAACTAATGAGGCCATAATTATGTGGTTTTATCCACAGAGGTGTAGACACAAAGGAGTCAGCCGAAAGAGGTCAGTGGTGCAGCTAACCTGATCACTGCTCCCCGCCACTTAGACATGCCAGCTGCATTCCTCAAACGGTGATTGCTCTGTGCCAAAACAGCATTATCAGCAAAGTATCACTGCCAAGGTGCCAGGTCTCATGCACCTAAAATTAGATCTCCCAGCTGGGCTGTACTTTCCAGGAAGACGCAGTCTCTTCCTCTCCCACAGCCCATGTTTTGCCTCCATTGGCAGAAGCACACTAGGTATGGGCAGAGTCAGAAACACAGAGCTGCAGAATGCAAAACTCTTGTGGACTTCAAAGTCCCTCACAATACCTGAATAAAGAACTAATGAAAAGGCCTATGCATCTATAAATTGCATGTGCACTGTCGAAGGTGCATTCTATCAAAGCGGCTCTAATTTTTTAAGTAAATGGGGATAATGGGGAAAAAAAAATTGAACAGTATACATTGCAGTTCAAAACTTACTACCCCGTGTAGTACTGGACAAATGGTTCCCTTTAGGTAACCAGTTTAAGTGCCTACAAATTAACAGGGTTTTTTTTGAAATTGACCATGAATCACACTGAAAAAATCTGACTGCTTGTTTAAAGATTGAAGGTGGTCAAAAAAACAGGTTGCTTCCACCAGCACAGAAACTCAGAATAACCTGGGTCAGAAGGGACCTTGGACGTCACCTGGTCCAATCCCTCTCTCAGAGTAGGGCTAGCTTCAAAGTCAGATCAGATTGTTCAGGACTTGACATCTTTCCCTTAACAAAAACAACAAATGCCTTTGGGATGGCTTCTTGCAGCCTCATAAATTAGGCTTTGCAGACACTACAGGACCAATGGCCGGGCCAGTGAAGAACAGACTTCTTGATGGTCTGATAACCAGAAAGACACTGTGTAGCAAGGGGCAAACCTGGCAGGTTCTGTTTTGTATATCCATCTTCGGGGGCTCATCTGTGCTGGAAACTTTGAGCCACAAGGCAGCTGGGAGGCTCTCTCTGTTCCAACACCATGTTTCCTTATTGATGTTTGAGGGTGTTTGAATGTATGAGAGAACCATCTGCCACTGCCTCCCCTTCATGTATGGGTAATGAATTTTTTTAATCCATTTCTGTGCTCAGGACTGCACCTAGCATTAACTTTGTACCTGGCTTGCCATTTTTACTTTCAGTTTTGCACACAGTGGCAAAGACTTTGGAAACTTGCCATGATCCTCACTTTAAAGGAGCAGAAACAGAAAAAATTAATGAAGGTACTAAATAAAAATCAAACAGTATTTTCATATCACAGGTCTAGTGAAAACTCCATGGCTTGACTTACCTTTGAGTGTTGCTATACTGGGATTCGGACAATATCTGCTCTCTAACTGGGGATCTAGATCAGAGTGCTAATGATGATCAGAGAGAACTTAAAACAAGTACATGGTACTATAAGGAAACTCACAGGGAAAAATAGCACAGGAAAAATGTATACAAGGACTTTTGAGGTATAAACAAGTCTGTCTCAAGTCACCTGTTTGTCCCATATTTTCAAGTACAGGGACATGGATATTTGCAGGAGTTACTGAATTGTCAGCCAGTTTACAGACTAAAGTACATACAGTTTTGGAAAAAAGCTGTCTCAGGGGCTGATATGACAATTTTAGAAAGTCTTTTCTTCAGGAGATCAAAATACAACTTTCAGGGATAAATGAAATCTCCCCTTCCTAAAGTCAACAATGTTATTACAGTTTTCTACCCATCTCCCAGTCTCCCTTTTCATACATGTTTACTTGAGAAAACAAAGGGGGAAAAAAATCAGTGATTAAACTACTTGATGGATTTTGTAATCACTTGCACTGTTCTAGTGATAAGCATAGGATAAATGTAATGCTTGATGAGATTAGATGGGGTAGACAGATAAAACTGATTAGGTAGACAAAATTATCTTTATATCACAGATATCAAAGGCATGGCTTTCCCCTAATATAACACACATACTATATGAGTCACAATTTCCATTTGTACATCCGTTTTGTCTCTTACAGGGAAAATGAAATGCCTTAACAACATGCTTTATTCCCCCCATTTCAGAATACATTATGTTTGGGAAGGGAACAAAGACTGGTTAAAACCCCTCAATATTTCATATAAATAAAACATACCCTGCCTAGTGCCTAACCTCCCTCCAGTGGTGGGAACAGTCCATGCTCTCATCTGCGGAGCTCAGGGATCTTGGCAAAATGAAGTGAAACTTGGCTACAGAGTGCCCCTGCACTTCTTTGGCCTCCCTGCCAGTTCTTTACCTGATCTGGTCAGAGACATCAGGTACAACACTTTGGAAAAAGTAAAAGGTGAGGAGGAAAAGACAAATGGGGATGGAGGCTGCAGAGCAGACATAAGAGGAAGCGCAAACAACAGTGTGACTATGATGAAAGGAAACAGAAGAAGGCAGGCTGTATCAGGAACTCAGAAATTAACTTACAGAAAATTCAGAATGAGGAAGAATAAGAAAGGGAATCTTTCACTTACATTTCTACTCCTTTCCCTTATTCTGAATGAGCACTCTAGTGTGTTATGAATGAGGGAATTTCCTAACTCTAACAATCAAATCTGATCTTTCAGGATTTAAGACAAATGAAATTAAAACAAAACTTGACTTGGAGTGAAGCAAGGGGTGCAGCCAACTGCTGAGAAGCAGGAAACTGAGCTAGAGGGACACTCTGACCCAGGGTGGAAGCCTAGACATTTCGGAGCTTTTCCTTGCTGCCTTTCTTGTTTTGTTTATCATAATACAGCAATACCAACTCCTACTGAATCTGGTGTGCCCCTCCTCTGTTCTATTACTCGTGGAGATGGGGACCCTGGACAGAAGCTGGAAGCTAGTAATTGTGCTACTGCTTGTGATGCCTGTAATCTGTCACAATGAACTACATTATTTTGGAAGCAAAGTGAATTAACAAGAAGGATGGAAATCGGAAAGAGAAGATGAAGAGGGAAGAAGAAAATGAAGTAAAAATAAAAAAAAGAAAGGAACAAAAAACCAGGGTGGAATGGAAATCTGCAAGAAACCTGAAAATACAGTAATATTTCAAAGCAATCTCTACAGAGACACCACAAAACTCAAGGTTTTCTGTAGCTGTTTAAATAAATACTTAAAGCAAACAACCAAGTTAGGATAAAAAAGAAAGAAAAGCTAAGCAAAAAACTATCCATAAACTCTACAAAAACTTCTGTCAAACAAAGGAGCAAGGTTTTTCCTGACAACATATTTAAAAAGTTTAGATAATTTTTTTACTTTCTCTCTTTCTTTCATTTTAAGATATAGTTGATGGTAATTTGAGATATAATTTGTTTCTAGCTGCATGAACTTCCTATGGACAGCTACAGAATGTTGAGATTATGTCCTTGCTGCTGAAAGAAGATGGTCAGGGTGGGAGCTCTAACAAGGTATCCCGGATCGTTAGCTGCTTCCCAGGCTCAAATGTGGATGGTTCCAGTAGCTCCTTCTGAGGTCACCTTATAAAGGGTAGGTGGATGTACAGCCACTCTGTGTCAGCTTGTCTAGGCCAAGGAGCAGTTCCTGAACCTTGTTTATTTAAGAATACCTCGCATGTGGGCTGAAAGTGTTACACTAGTGGGGCAAAACAATGCTTTTGAGTCCCTCCAGGACCCAGAAAGAGAGATGAAGCAGCCTGTGGAGTGAAGACAAATACATACAGGGCATGGGATCCAACTCAGAAAGGTGAAAAGGGACTCAGTTAGGAAGCCAGTCCTCAAAGCGGGGAGACTGTAACCTTAAGAGGGCACTGACAGTCATGGAAGCCTGATATGTGAAAGAAGACTTCTTTTTCATCTTTTTTTCTCCTTGTGTTTTTTGGTGTTTGTTTTTTTTTTTTTTTTTTTTTTTTTTTTTTTTTTTTTTTTTTTTTTTTTTTTTTTTTATTTTTTTTTTTTTTTTTCCTTTTGTTTTTTTGTGTTTTTTTTTTTTTTTTTTTTTTTTTTTCCCCCCTGTGAGTTAGAGGGCTTTTTTTGGTCTGTTCCTTTATTGGAAAATAGAGTCTGAAATTTTACACACAAGTTTCTGTAGCACTTCTTGTCCTGGGAGGCAACAGACATAGCCTACAGATGGGGCTCAGAATCTAACCCATGCAGTAGCTGAATATATGCATGCTTAAAGACAGACTTTATTCAGGCTTCACTGCAAATCTATAAAAATATGCCAATGAAATTGCCAGCCTATCAGAAAAATTGGCATTGGAAAACAGCAGAGTTCCTGGCCTGGTGCCCTCCTCTTTGCACAACCTGTGAACAGAACTATAATAACCGGTGTAAACCGAAAATAAGATTGTTCTGTAGTGAATTTCAGGATCTGCTGCACTGTTGTGGAATGGCAAGAAATTGCTTCTGGGTAAGTAACTTACAAACCCATGCATGAGTCTTGGCAGACACAGAAATAACAGAATTGCCCCTTGCCACTCCATGCTACAGCCATGGAGTTCAAGAAAGACTTGCTGAGATAAAAGCTAAGAAAATAAGCAAGCATTAGCATCACAAAATACAAATGAGAAGCAAGGAAAATCCATTAAAGAATGTGAAGTACCAGAAAGGTAAATGGCTTTATCAACCATGAACTCCTCTGCAAAACGAATGTGACAAAAATTCTTCTTGCTTTTCCGAATTGCTGTTATATCTCCACACTGCTCAAAGACTTCCTGAATAATTTCCTCCGTTGCGTTTTCTGGTAATCCTCCAACAAACACTGTTTTACACCCAGGAGGTCTCTCTCTTGTTGAAGGTGGTGGAAGATCTAAGTCAAAACAGAAATCACATTGGAATACAAAATTTGTCTTTTGATCCATTGGATGTATTAATCCCTTTAATCAGTTTTGGGCAGCAACAGTTATTTGACATAGTATAGAGGCAGGGAAGAGGGGCAAGCAAAATAATTGAACATTGTAGGGATTGTCCTAAATTTATTACTTGAATTTACACCTTCTCAAGTTTTAGGTGCTGTTTCAGACATTAATTCCTGCCACTGCAGGTTGTTCTCCAGGACAGACAGTGAGGTCTAAAAGGATCTTTCTTTTCCCTGAATATCCACACAAAAAATAGAAAAATATTCTGTTTCAAAGCAGGGGAGCTTCTGCAAATGATTGCCCCCAAGCACAGACCTCAAGCATCATCTCTGGCTCATACCCATTATTCTCCATGCTCATCAAGTGTGTGGGCTCTCTGTGAGCAAGCCCATGCTATGTACACCCTGTGCACTTGGGCTGGAACCTTCCCTTGGTCTTAGCATAATTTCATTTCTGTTTCATAGTACAGGAGCACAGCAAACAATAAAACAAAGTGGGAAACACAACGAAGTGACAGCATGATGAAAGTGCTCTGCCGGTTATCTGTTTTGTCTTGTTGCCAGATAATGGAGCAGACGCCAACACACAGGAAGGATAACCTCGCTGTTTACAAGTGCTCATGAGGTGGAGTAGCTAGAAATGCTGTTTTCATGTATATATATAGAGAGAACACAAACTCACTTAAATTGGAAAACTATTAAATTTTTGAAGGCTGTGTAAAAAATATAAACTGTCATAACACTTCACCTTGTTTATACATAGACTACTACAGCATTCCTCTAAAAGTAACTCTCTAAGAAAGAATCTGACTAATCTGACTTAGCATTTAAGGCCCTTTAACACAGTAAATGGGGTTACAGCCTTAAAATGTACATATATATGCATATACACACAGCCAGTTTGATTAAAGCGTGATCTGGGTACATGCAAATCCAGAGCACTAGACTATTTGCTTAATGTTCTCATTTGACTCCACAGTGATAGTGAAAGTCACTGGTATGATGGCTCTGAAACTAAACTCATGGGGCCAACATACACAAAATCAGTGTTTGTTCCTGAGCTGGTGTCTCAGTGGGAGAAGTTTTCCGTTTCCACAGTCAAAGTCACAGAAGGGACAGAAAGAAGCCTGGTGCCTGCTTTCAAGAAAGAAGAAGGAACTCATCTGCCATGTTGATCTCTCTGAAAAACGGCAAGAGAGAAGCCATAGTCCCCCTTTCCCTTCATCTCCCCCAGGGAGAGACTGTAGCTAGTCCATGTTTGGGTGCAAGGAACTGTGTTCAGTGACACAAGTCCAGATTGGTCCCATATAACGATGGGTACCTGAAAGGTAGAATGTGGATGAACAGCACCATATAAGCATTATGTTTTGTGACATTCTGATCTTTAAGAAAGACAGACTTCTACTATGAGAAGTGAAGATCTTCAGTCTCTGTTAGTTTCCTTTTCGTATTTTTCCTTTTTGTAAAAGATGTGTAGTTTATTTTACATGACCTTACAGAGATGAATAAGAGCGCTCTGATACCATACCATGCTTTACATGCATAATATACCTTAGAAGGAAACACCATACTTGTCTGTAATCTATTTAAAATCCATAATTGTTATCAGACAAAAATTTTCATACAATGTATTTAGGAAAGTAACATTCTTTCATCAGATCTACTTACTTGGGTTTGGAGGGAAGAGAGTGCAGCTTTTGCAGTGAATTATTTCTTTGACTACAGGCACATCTGTTGGTGGTGGTGGTGGCACTAACCCCATGCCTGGTATCATTGGGTTAATCGGAGTGATTCCAGTCATCATGCTAAGGCTTGGATCAAAGCCTGGTACACAGATTGAATCTGTAAAAATATAACATAAAATCCTGCCTTATAAATCTTGAAACTACTTGTTACAATTTTTTTGCGTAGACAGTTTTGCTTTATGTGTTTGTGGTTTTGTTGTTGTTGTTGCTTTGTTTTTTGTTTTTTTTTTTGGTTTGGTTTTGGTTTTTTTGGTGTGTGTAGTGTTTGTTTTGTTTTGTTTTGTTTCCCCAAGCATCACTGTTAGAATTAGGAGAAGGGAAAAGAAAAAAAATGGAAAAAAAACAGAAAAAGAAGAGCAATAGGGAGGAGAGAAGAAGAAAATGGAGAGGAAAAGCAAGAGGGAGGGAGAGAGACAGGAAGAAGGGGGAGGGAGGTTCATTTTCAACAAAAAAACCCCAAACTATGCATAAAGAAGGGAATGTTACATAATCTAAAATATTAACATGACTGAGTAAACCACAGCACATTAAAGTGTAAAGCCATGCACCATGAATATCTGTTATTATCTGACATGCAATTTTCTGTTTCATAATGCTCCTGTGATGTTTACATTGTCTTCCAACCAAATCATAAAAGAATATAATTTAGCATTGATCTGTCCTCTCCATCTAATTGCCAGTCTATCACAACATAGCCTTCTCACGTAAGTGACCTTGATTTACAAACAGTACAGAGAAAGATCCATTTCTGGCTCTGTTATAGAAGTCTAGCTAGCCAAGACGTCAAAGCATTTTACCCTGAAATATAAATTTTCAGCTGCATATAATGGGGTCTTTTTGAACCTTGGAATTAATTCCTTCTTGCTCTGTTATTTAATCGGATTAGTAGATTCTCTTCAACACATGTATTATTAACATATACCACTCCAGCCTCATAAAGTAAAATGAATATTTGGCAAACGTTATTCTCTCTCCTTCCTGATGTCTTTGCCAAGACTTCCATACATATTACTTAAAGCTGAAAGATTTACCAGGGAGCACCAGTGCTGTAACACCAAGAATTGTAATAAGCAGATGTTTCAGAGGAACTGAGAGCCAACTTCTGAAATTTACTTTCGTTAAAAACAAGGTTTTGGGTTTCTTGAGGCATAGTGAATAAAATATTTTGAGAGACCGATCTCTTTGTTGGCATAACACTGCTGCTATTTGGAATCATTGATTATTTAAAAGAAGAGAGTTATATTGGTGTTCTACAGATTTTCTGCTGAATTTTCTGGCTAGCATCTGTAAAGTATTTAATGATACAGGTAAAAATGGGGTTTGGTAGCTCAGGGGCTTGTTTATTTTGAAGAAGTAAAGAGGGAAACATCTATACATATGAAATTTGAGCTGATTTGTTACAAGGCATGGTCAGTGCTGTGTGACCAGAAGGAGAACAGTTTCTTCATCCTAAATCTGTTGCTGGGAAGCTATGTGGTCCTGGGTCAGCCCTCAGACTTTTCTGTATCTTTATTTCTGCATCTGCAAAACAGGTACAGTAATACATACTTACTAGTGAGTATTAGCTCACATTTTTATAGCACTTTTCAGGTGTAAAGCACTCTGTGGGGGCTGAAAATTAGCATTATTATTCTTGTGAAACATCCATAATCGTCTTCTCCTGGAAGGACAACTGAGGATTGAGAACTTATACTCTAAGAGAATTCATATCTCTCTCTGCATGCTCCCTGCTCTTCATTCACCAACTGTGAGTCTTCACCACCTTCAGGCAGTCCTGTACAACAAGCGTAGCAAGTGCACAGCAAGCAAGGATTTGCTTTAGGCTTATTGAAGACTAGTATTAATGAAAAGTCATGATATTACATTACTTTTTTTTAATAAGTGGACATATGAAAAATGATTTGCTCTGGGTGTGATGCTTTCTTCCCCCATTATCAATGTATATGCACTGCTTTTCAGATTAAGCTTTGAAACCTGGAGCTTGTAATTTATTCCATGGAATGCAGTGGTGGCCATATTAAAGATTCATGGTGAATGGTGGGAGATAAAGTCAGAGGTGAAAGGGCAACATACAATTCGAAGAAATCCTTTGGCTACGCTAAAAATCTCATTTTTAAAAGTCAGACTTCTGACTGTCACAGAACAACACCCTGCGCAGCACTCTCTGGTTGTGGATATAATTCCATCATTGCTACTTGCTGTTAAAACGTCCTGCAGAGCTTGGTGTTACAAAAAGCAGGGGCACCACACTAGTACTCAACAAACTGGGTCATACCAGTCCTCTCCCAGGAGTAGGACATGCCAAGAGAGGCATTTCTTCCATTCCTCTGGGCAAGTGCAGGGCCAGCTACAATCTTAGTCAGACATGAAATTTCATATTGAATCCAATATCCATGGTAAACTTGCAGTATTCTGAAGCAGATATACAAAATGATGGACAGGTGGCCAAGTTCACTCTGTCCTGTATGTACCTTTCAGGCCCCGTGTCACAGTCAAGGAAAAAGATCGCCATCTGGCACCTGCTATCACAAGTTGTATTTAACCATCACTGTTGTCTCCTTAAGACAACCACTAGATACATTTCAGTTTCAGTACAGAACTAGAGAACTGAAAAACTAGCAAACTCTGCCTAAACCAGACACGTGCTCTCACTCAAAGCAAATATGGCAGGTTTCAATACAGTACAGTTTTCTGAATATTCCTTTGGCAGTTATGAGAATGAAAAGAAAAGCAAATCTAAGGGAGATGGCAATAGGGAAACTCATGTCCACAAACACTGCAAATCTGGCCATGGGAAGAAGAGCCTTTGGGCTGCATGCTAATTGAATCAGGTTTGTAATTTAAGTGGAAGAAAATTATTTGCTACTAATTCCTGGCACATTCAAGGAAATGTGACTTTGTAAGTAACTTTGCCAGTGTTAGATAAGTACATGGCTTTGTCATCAGTTTCTTTTACAAGTGGAATCAATCTACAAGAGCTTGAGCAAAGTGCTGGGATTCGACACTCATGAAAAGTCCTTCTAGGTGTGCTGGGACTACCTGCCTTCAGAAGGTGACCGTGCTGAGCTATACTGAAGAGTACTCACTTGGTAATTCTTGAAATCTAATTCCACATCTTGCAGGCACTAATCCAAACCCACCTAAGGTCAACAGCAAGACTACCGAAGGCATGAACAGCTTTTAACCCTGACCAGGTTTCTCTGTCCTCTTGAAAGAGTTGCTTCAGTTTCCCAGTGTGTTAAATTGAGAATGAAATGCTTTCATAGACCATGAGCACTGAGAGGATGCACAAGTGTTGAGCATCCTGGAAATGAAAATCATTCTCTGAATACTAAAACTACTACCATGCATTGCAGTGATGGAAAATTCAGATGGATTTCTAAAGAGTAAATATCTTGTTCAGACCCCTGAAGAAATGGGTGATATTTGCACCTATAGAGAAGCTGACGCATGTCACCTGCATATTTCTGACAAACCATGAAAAGAGACTATAGGTGGGGTATCCAAATACCAGTCTGGACTCTGAGGTGAAGAGAAAAAGGAACTCATAAAGTCACTGGAAAGGAAAGTCAATAGATTTGCCATGTGTGATAGGATCTAGAAGAATCCCAACTTTAACTATATTAATGCTATCAAGTGGTGCAATAATAGAAGCTGGATATATAGCTCTTGTCTAGAAACAAGGGATGATCATCCATCAACACCACCATTACAGTCTGCTCCATATCCTGGCATAATGCCTATTTGGAGCAGGGCCAGGACACCAAAGTTAGCATTAAAGGCAACTACTGTTGAACTTACTGGTAAGGTTGCTGGTCTTCAGAATCAAAGAAACTGACAGTGTCATGCAAGATTGAAAAAAAAAAAAAAAAGGAGAGAAAAAAAAAAAGGAAAAAAAAAAAAGGAAAAAAGAGGGACTAAATCTTGCCCACATATGGTTTTTTAACATACTGCTTTAAAGACGTAATTATTAAGATTTTGTATACTTGAATATGTTACACTAAACACAGAGCTACATTACATTTATACACTACATATCTGAGAAGTTAAAAAAGCAGCATTTTATGCTTCCAATGATCATAGCATTATTTTTTAAAGAGATCTATACATATGTTTATGCAGCTAGGTAATGGTTTGTGATCTCTTGGAATTAAAAACTATAACTTGGCAGAAGAGAGAAAATTTTCATTTGAAAAATGTTAATAAATAATTATTCAATGAGATCATTAAAATGGAAAGCAATCAGAGATGATAAAGGACTTTAAGAATGGAAGAGCACATGTTGTTCGAGTCCCTCTGGATACTATACAAAAGTCTTGTATATTCACACGTTTGTATAAGAAAGTACCGAACATCAATATTTTCAAGTTCATGCCTGCCTAAATTTGGCAAAACAAATTATTTCCCCTTTCATCTGATAAGAAATAGGCACAGTGAAGAACAACAAAACCTCTGAAAAGCAAGTATTTAGAATTGTCAGTCAGAGGCAATAAGAAAAATGTCTTTGGACACTTGAAGTAGTTTTTAAAGCACTTTTTCTTTCAAGTGGAATAACAGAAGAACAAAACATTTCACATTAAATTTTTGAGTCTAGAAAAAACCAGAACAATGAAAATCCTTTGAGAAAATACTATATTCTAACACAGTATGTGGTGTAAAAAAATTGCTTTTACTAAGGTCCATTTTGGGAGGGCAGGAATAACTTTGTCATCCATAAAAACAGCCACACAACCTGGAGAAGCATCCTCCTTTTCTTCATTGGCAACAGTTGCTGCCTGAACCACCTTTTGTTTTCACCACATTTTTGCTCTGCCCAAGTAACAGGGATGAAAACTTCTATGAACTGTGCTTTTGGGTACTGCACTCCATTGCCAATACTAAGTTACCATTGCATTTCCACCAGTCCTTACCACAAGTTATTTGTCTGCTCAAAATAGCTTTCTAAGGGTATAATCCCCTCTATGAGTCACAGTATTAGCCCTTGGATGTGTCATTTGTTTTGCCTGCAACTGCCAATTGTTTCTGTGGTGTATTACAATGGCTGCCAAGTTGTATTTCTGTTGGATGCATAAGAACACCCATGTGTGCAAACAAGGACTTGTTTGTGTGTCCCTACTCACACACATGGAAGGTTTCCACTATCGACATTGTCAGCCATGTGGCTCAAACCTGCTGGTTGAACACACAGAGAGATGCTGAGCAGTGAAAACAATGATCTGAGCGCAAAACAGCTAACAAAAATAATAAACACTGAAAAGGTCCCCGTGGCCTGGGAGTGATAATTTTACACCTACAAAAATAGTCTGCTTTCTGCTAGGGAATGGAGTTGCCTGCCAATATGCACTGAAAGGATTAGGACGGTCCAGGCAGCAGCTGGTAATAAATGTAGCAAGATGCTCGTTAAACTTTGTTTTCTGTGGAGGAAAAAAAGCTTCTGGAGACGAGAGATTTGATTGTGTACTTCAGAATCACAATTGCTGAGTATTCTGAGACTGAACATAGAGTTGATTTCTAAAAGTTAAAATTAAAATTTTCCTGAAAAAGAGCAAATCTAATAGAGTCTGCTTTCCTTATAACAAATACATATGCATATATATATGTATAGATATATATATTAACTGTTAAGTAGCAAAGAAGGAGTTGTTATTTTTTTCCTTTGAAATGAATAAACTATCATTAAATTATGGAAAAGTTATTCTAAAAACTTCTTGTATTTGTATCTAAAATTCTCCCTCAAAACTCTTCAGTCTGCCAGTGTCTTCATCCGCATGTCAACTTCATTTTGCTCTATCAGCAATTAAGAACAAATATTCAGCTGCAAGACATTTTCTGATTTTCAGGAAGCTTATGGTGGAAGTGACCCATTTGGTCAATATTACAGGGCTTCTCTCATCAGCATATTCAACTGCATTTCCTTTACCAGTTTAGACATTGTTAAACTTCTAGACTTCTATATCTCTATAAGAGATGCTAGATTGTCTGGTAAACTTCCAGACACATTCCAATAAACAAAGGCAGGATAAAAGGTCTGACAGGTCCTCCATTTGACCAGCATAACCACTATCATCATGCCTCAGAGCCAGGACCATCTGACTGTGGCCAGCAGCAGATGCCCAGGGCATCAGAAGAAATAGGCAGGTAAAGAGCAAGATATTCTTAGCTCACGTACACTGAGTGTTTACAGATTGCCAATGACAGAGATCATAACTGAACAATCCTTTCTAGCAGGCATCTATTCCACATGACTCGATTTAAACCTTTTCACTAAATCCTACTGTGTACCTACTTATATTTCAAATCTATTAGAACCTGTTTATATCACTGGCTTTCACAGTGTGCTAGTGAGTAGCAACTGAGTTGGGAATTGTACTTCCTTTTCTTTGCTAAAACAAGGTATTTGGCAGTTGCAGGCACACCTTCTAGTTCTTCCATCCTGAGAAAACATGAATTCCTTATTCACCTTACCCACAATATTCCAGCTTTTACTTCTGCTTTTATATTTTGCCATCTGTTTGGCAAAGTGATCTTTGTCTCTGCAGAACTGCTACAAAGGAACATGGATACGGAACCTCCTGACTCTGTGGATCCTTTTGAAGGATGAGAAGGTAACTGCAAGGGCAGAGATGTCTTTTTAGGTGTTCGTCCTGAATTCTTGAAGAAGTACTGAAGACATGGGCAGATGCCCTTACACAGACACTGCATGAACGTAACTGATGAAGCATCATGTGAGCACAGGACTCCTGCAGGAACAGGAGTAAGGCACATAGGATCGATGTGCATGCGTGTGTGTGTGCGTGCAAGCATGCATGTGTGTATTTGGAGGACTGAAAAGGAGTGAAGAGAGAAGGGGCAGGAAATCACTTCCTTGACCTCCAGCTTTCTCAGTTGGCCAGGGGATCCATCTTAACACCACTCAGCAAGAGCTATATTCTGTGAAACGGAGCCAGGTCTGTAGCAAACACAAGTCTCTAGGGGCGTTTTGACAAAAACAGAGAGTGAGGGGGAATCCAGATGAATGTTTCTCATTAATAATCAATGAAGCAATAATTTATGTGAACTCTACAGGGTCTGCCAGACCCACTTCATAAACAAAGCCCTTGTAGCATCATCAAAACACTTGCCACTTGAAAATTACTTCTATGAGACATATATCACTGACAAAGCTTTAGGGCTGTATTTATTGTACTTGCCTTTTTTTTTT
>VXAU01001869.1:65966-82130 GCA_013399695.1 Formicarius rufipectus
TTTTAATAAAGAAAGCACTGTCTCTGCACAGAGGAATAGTTTACAGGAGACAATCCCAAAACTTTAAATGCTGTTCTTCAGAGATGGTTATGCTGTGGCTGAAAACACTAAAAGCAATTCTGGCCTCCTCTTGATCCCTGCCCACAAAATCACACGGCAAACACTATATTTAGAGCAATATACATGTCAAAGACTAAATTAAAGAAAACCACCTTCTCTTTTTACAAGCAAATCATGGGGTGAATCACTCCTGGTTCATCCTTTATTGCTGCAGGCTTGGCACAACAGGACCTCAGTCTTGTTTATAGTTTTTAATGCAATGCAAATAATAGGAGAGAATAACAAATAATAATAACACAGCGAAGTGATACCACAATGGGTGCCACTCTCATCCAAAGATACAATTTCAACACTTTTGTGTAAAGAAATCTAGGAAGTTAATGCTATTTCTATAAATTCTATTTCTATTTCTGCTTATGGATAGCCTTCAGTGCCATTCTTACCTCAAAGAGGTTTCAGGCACTACTTGCCCATGTTGAATCTATTTAGCTTCCCCTTAGAACAGCTCTGCAAAGAGTACCTGACTGGCAAGCCTGAGAACAAGCTGAAAAACTCGGGACTTAATGTTGAGAGAGTCTGATGATGGTTTGTCAGCTTTTGATGGCTGACAGCTGCATGTGTAAGAAGCTAAGCCAGAAAAAAGTGACTAATCTTAGTCTCCATCCACAATCAGCTGCTCTTCCATGTGTGAAACCCTGCTGCCATTGCAGCAGAAACTTGTGGAAGTGAAAATTGAAGTGGCAAAAAGCAGGAAAAACAGCAAAGGAAAGAGAAAAATCAAAATAAATGCAGGGAGAGAGGTGAAGGAGAGGGAAAGATGAACAGACAACAATATTGTCTTGACTCTCTGTGTTCATGCTTTATCTAAAGACTCTTTTGACCTCTGCCAGGATTTTGAGGGGTTGATGAATTTATAGCACCTCACAACATCCAGAATGTTGACCTTCCCAAAGTCCCTGCTGCTTAAGAACAGTTCCACACAGCAGGAACTACGGCCTTCTTCCATATCCTCATCAATAAATTACTTCCTTGCATGGGGTCAGTCAGCAGTTCATTGTGAAGAAAATAACAAAAATGCAAATTCTGCACAGTGCCACCTGGTCCCCACTTAATGACTTCTCGTCTACTTTGTAAAAATATGGGACTGGCCAATATGCAATGTAATACATTGCCTTTACACTGTAAAATGTGCACAGCTGTTATTTCCTGACTTTCAAAAGTCTTTGTGCACTCACTATATGCTGCTTGGGCCAACCCTCTCCAGTTTTGAGATCCTTCCTTCCATTTCTCCAGTTTTGGGCTCATCACAGTGGGCCATTTAATAAGGTTAGCCTTTGCCAAATTAAACAGCCTCTCCAAACTCCCTCCACTGGAAACTGTTCAATCTGTTTGCCAAATGAACCTCTCCCTAAAATAAAACTTTGCTATGTTCCTCTAAAATAAGATCACCTTTCATTTCAAAGCTCTAGAAGATGAGAAATTAATAAAACATGATTATACTGCCTAGGAACTGTTAATGGATTTTTCTTTGCTTGCTATCTAGGAAAGTGCTGTACTCCAGAAATTTGAGAGGCATTTGTAGAGGCACAAAAAAAAAAAAAAAAAAAAAGGTTATTGGAAGATACAAGCTACTAAGATGTAAACAAATACTGAAAAGAAATTGGAGAAATAAGAAGAAATTCAATTCCCAAGCTAGTTTAATACTGAAATATAACTCTTGTAATAAATGAAACATAAAAAGCCTTCAGTGTATAAAAGATGGTAAAATACTATCTTCTGGATATTAATGTGACCTCAGAGAAAATGGGTGAAAAAAATGAAATCCAGACATTCCACCGGATGTTTTACAAATGAAAAGGGATTCATTTTTCTTCATGAATCATGAAAGAAGTTCTGGCTATTAAGCTGGAGTTACTGTGTGGATCCTTGAATCTGTGGAATGCATACAAACACTCTCCTTGCCTTTGCAGGGTCACTGGAGTAACAACAGCCCTGCCAAAACTGGAAAGAAGCTGTACAGCCCAGAAAGGTGTATCAGCTGCACGGTCAAGTTCTCACAGAAACATGAGAAAAACTGGATTCTGACAGACTGTAGGATCTCTCTAACCCCCTATCCAGAAACCTGCCTCTAACAGCAAATCCCTAAATTTGCTTAGTACAAGATTGGAACAATTCTGAAGTGATTCCTCCTTATCATGTTCTCCCAGTTTCCAACACTCTCTAGACTCAGGAGCTTCCTAAGCCAGAGGAAGTTTTGTGCCTTCTTCAGGTTTAATTTTGGAGGAAAATACCAATGAGCTTTATTGCATGGGATGTATTTCTCTTGGTGTCATTATAGGAGATGACAGAAAGTTGTCCTGTGAAATCAGCTGGAAAATCTTGAGTGATGATATTTCAAACTTTTAACCAAGTTATTCTACATGCATACTTCTATTTTAAAACCTGAGCAAACATACAAAAGAGAGACTTAAGCCATAATTTTAAATGATTGCTATTGGTACTATTTTCCTACTTCCTTAAATGTTTAATAATTTAAATAACATATCCAAATTCCTAAATCCACAGTATCTTTAACCCATGATGTACTAGAAGGAGGTTAAGTACACTAGATGCAGTAAAGATTTGTTGTCTGTATATGAATGCAATAATAAATCTTGATATTTTTTATTATCCTCCACTAGAATGGTTTGACCTCCATACAGTTTATGGTAGTAACTTGTAGGACAATATTTGAATGCTCTGTGCATGAGCAGAATATCTGTTAGATTTGAATTTGATTAACAAACTGTTGAGTAATAGAGTGGTATTTGGTGAATTAATAAACTGTTTATTGGTTAAGAATTAACCAAGAATCCTATCTTGAGAATACTATGCTACATAAAACATGATCTGAAAAGAATTCAGATTTCATAGCAGCAAGTAATGCTCCTGAGTGTCTGTAGAAAGAGCTATTTTAATTAAGCTCCAATGTATTTGGACAAGGCTATTTTAGTTAGATTTTTGCTTTAAAGGTCATCGAGCACCTCAGCAACCTGAAAACATTCCTATGTGCTTAGTTCTCACTGCAAAAACAGACTGTTGGTTAGTACAGCTTTCAGGAACATGAGAAACCATTAAGCTTTGCGTAAGCAGGTACCTTACTTTACATTTATTTACTTTACATAAGCAGGTACCTTAGCTAATGGCAGGCTCAGACCATGGGCAGCATGTTTCCATCAAAAACAGGACTTGCGTGTTCACAGGGGACATAGCCAGACCTGAGAACTGGGTAGCCATGTGGGGAGGAAGAGAGTGATCTGTGGTGATAAGAGTTTGCACATAGATATAGATGGCAAAGGATGCAAAATCAGACACAATGAGCAGAAAACCCTTCTTTCCACTATCTGGGTATATCTCTAGTACAAGGAAGGTCAGCAGCAGCTAGAGATGCCAAAGTAGCCAGCTGCTCTGTGGGCCTCACCCCCCAGGGCCTCACTGCTGGAGCCATTATCAGTGGAACGGTGAAGACTAATAAACCCTGATTTTGGCAAATAGCCCAGGGGCAGCCAGCTGGGATGGGTTAAATCATCCTGAGGTTCTTTCTCTGGGACCTGTGCAGGGCAGTACACAGAAGTGGGTTAATGCCTTTGGCCCCCAGTGACTCCTTCCATCTCTCCTGTCTCTCACAGCAAGGGGAAATGCATGTCTCAACTAATAATAAACCATTGCTGAGCATGTGGAGAACACCATGCCAAATATAAAACAGCTGGGGCTCTCTGGCCAGCCATCAGCTAGCTCAATCACAGCATTGCCTGACAACTTCAAGAAGATAGGTAAAAATGAGTAAATAAGAAACTTTCAAATCAACCAGGAAAAAAATAAATCTTAGAACATTAGTATAAAGCTATATCATTATTTATTATGACATAGCTTTTATTTCCTAACAAGCACAAATATCTCATCATGCTCTTCACCAAAAAAGAGACTAAAAAGATGAGAAATGCTTACATGAGGAAGAAGGAATCTCTCCAAGAACACTTGCATCTTTGTACCCCCAAAACAGGTTAAAGTACAGGCATTGCTCTTGGTTGTCTTCCCGTCTAAGTAAAAAAAAAGGGCTATATTTCTCCTCAGAAAGTAGCAATCTTGACAACATTCTTACAATGTTGTATTTCATTATTTAGTTTAACAGGGGAAAATCTTGTCTGAAAAGAAATCAGGAGGCTCTATAAATGAAGAGCATACTAGAAGAAGCAGACAGACACTGTGTGCACAAAATTATTTCAACTTTGATTCCAATTAAGGAAGACTCCAGGCTTTGTATCTCCTGTGCATAATACATTTAATTTATATTGTGGTTGTGTGCAGCTTACAATTCTTGCTACTAGAAAATTTCACCTTTAATTTCTGACAGCCAGCACCAAAGGTTCACCTGCTAATATTTCAGAGCAATAAACTAAACATATAGCAATTTCACACACACTCATACACAGAATCAACTCCACCATTCAAGAATGAGATTGGCCTTTTTGCCATTTACAGTTCACCATCAGAACACTATACATGTGACTCTCTTTGACAAAGCTTTCAGGTAAGATGCAGGTTTGCAAAAACCGAGAAAAGAAGATAGAGTCATTGTTTCAAGAAGTATCCATTTTTTTCACAAATTAACCAAAAAGCCAAATGATTTTGTTTCAAATTACAATGATTGTTTATCCCATTTCCAGTGAAAATGCATTTCTTCATAACAAGAATATGTCGGGTGGACTAGAATATGTTAATCTCATTAAGATCCTTCTTTTGCCTTACCATGTATGTTTCCACAGCTAAGGTTCTGTCAATAGTTTTATAAAAATCCCATTGTTTTCCCAGAGGTTTGTATGTCAACTATAAAAATAAGTTTCAAGATGAAAATTGCCACAGTGTTGATTGTCAGTTCAAGGATACATGATGGTATTGTTCTTAGTATATATTTAGCATCTTTTTATTTTTTGAATATGAAAAGGAAAACCCAACCCAATCCTCCTTCACAAGCTTTGTTAAGCATTTTTTACAAGGTGTCCAACTACAACCTCTAGCAGTGGGGCAATATAAAAATAACACAGTGACACTTGTAGCACGCAAATATATCGAGGATAAAGGTGTAGGCATATTTGAGACTCTATGTACAATAGAGTGTGTAACTATTCAAAACTGAAAAAAAAAAAAAAAATCTTTGCTAAACTCTTTCCCATGAGGCTGTCAAAGAAACTGTGCAGGCATAAAGTGAGAGACAAGGTCTTGTCATGATTGATACAGGTCAGAAGCTGGCCAAAGAAATGGAAATCAGAGAAAAGGAACTAACAAACGCTTTCCATCTGAGATGAGTGTGTGATTGGAGGTAATGTTGATAATTGTATTGAAAAGAAAGAGTAATGTTACAGCAAAACTCCCAAAAGACATAAAATTGATTTTATGTCTGAAAAAAAAAATGTCAAGAGGCATTTTAGACAAATCAAACACAAAGAAAACAGAGGAGCACAAGGGTGTCAGTGCTAACTAATCCCAAATGAGCCTCTTTGCAGAGGACAGGCTGAATGGCTCATGCAGTAAAGATATGGCAGTGTGACACTGCACTGAAATGGCCAGGGAAGACAAAAGTTAGCCTGGATAAGAGATAAGACAAAAAGGTGTGGGAAAATTACTGAAAGCCTCTTAGAAAACCCAGACTCTCACTCAACATACTGTATTCTCTATCAGTCACCCCATCTTCCCCAAGGAATATAAAAGCATAGCAAAAATAGGACAATGAGTATCATCAGGAACATTATAATGGAGCTCATAGGAACCATGGCTGAAAAAGCCTTGGATTGCTCACTAGGGAAAAGAGGCAGTTATGTAGGAGCATTACAAAGCTCATGAATTTTATAGAGGAGGTAGGTGGACAGGTACTGAGGACTCTGTTCCATGATACAAAACTGAGAAGCATTTAGTGACATAAATAAGGAGATCGTAAATGAAGAACAGGTAGGTGGAAACAATTCCTAATTGCAGCAAGAATTACTCCCATGAAACTCCATGTTATGTAAAACCTGACTGAATGAAGACCTTATCAGAATTATAAAGAAGGAAATACTGACAAAACCACACAAATACATCATATACCTTAGACAATAAAAGTGTTCAGAGTGAAGGAGCCAGGGTCATCTATTATTAAAGTCGTCTGACACTTCCTATTACAACACCCTGTTGTCAGTTGTTTTTAGCTTTGCCAATCATTAGGAGTTTGGACTGAAATTTTACACATCAAATATATGCCTGAGGCCGAAATTCTCTGGAAAATTTTAGTCCGAACAATTCATCTGCTGCACAAATGGAGCCAGAGCAGAGTCCTTGGTTTTTTTATCTCATTATTCAAAAAAATCTGTGTTGTGTCTCAGCAGTTGTAGCCCCTCCAGACTTCTGAGGAACAATGTAATATTTCAGAAGCGAAAAGCCTTTGCATCATAGCAGTAACATTTGCCATTCTCCTTAAACTTGATCTGAAAATTCAGACAATTTATGCCTTTGAATAAAATGATATTCACTGATACTCTGAAAAATAAATCTATTTTTAGTTTTAATAGCTGAAAAAGATTACATCTTCCATGAATGTGCTGGATTATGCTGTGTCTCCGCTCAGCAAACAAGGAAAGAGTTAAAGCCGAAAGATCTCAGCTATTGTTAACATTTGACATGATTTGTTCCAGCTTTTCATAACTTGAAAACTAAAGTTCCCTTCTACTTTCTCTCTTCTTTTTTGCCTTCAGTCTGCAAAGTTTCCAGCTTAGCCAGTGAGGATGAATCTAACCTTGTGACACTTGCTGAGATTAGAATGGTTATATCAGAAGATTGTCTGAGCAGCCTGATTCTCCCAAAAGTCTGTCAGGTCTGGAGCAGCTAATTGGATCTTGCCTCATATGTTCTGCCTGTGATTTTTTTCAGCAACAGAACACAGAGAACAACAGAGCCAGCAAGGAGAGTTTTTCCCAAGTTTAGCTATTCTCATCTCTCTCTTCATTTATGGGGAAAAATGTATTTCATGATTATTCTAGGGAACATTTGCAAAGTTCTGAAAGTTTTGCTTTTTTCCACTGCTGGCCATTTCATTTGAAATATCTCCTCCTCTTTGCAGGAGTTTCGAAGAGAAAACGAGTTTTCAGACTATAATCTGCAGTAGGATACATCATGACCAGGACACACCTAGTCCACTCTGAACCAGCTGTTAGCTCACCACCTAACACCAATTTCACCAGGGAGGCAGAAAATACCTTTTCAAGCTATAAGTGAGGGCCAGGCAGATGATGGTAGATTTTTGCATGTACTCTATGGTCAAAGAGACATCATGCCAGAGCTGACATTATCACCAACCCTCCCTTGCCCTTCTCTCCGTCAGAAGAGGCTCATGTCTCCTTGTGTTCCAAAATGGGCACAAAAAGAGACATTTTGGGAGCTGCTGCTGGGGGAGGAGAAAAGCAATGGTGACTGGCCATGCCACCAGCTTGGTTGGCATGGCGTGGATGTCTTAAATCTGGATGTGGCCCATGTGATCCAGCTAGATGAATTCACTGGAGTAAGTAGATTTGCTTGGGGTTTTTTTCACACCAGCTGAACTGGTTAGCTCTGCAGGTTATGTTCTCAGCTGCACTACAGCTGTGCTCAGGGGAGCTTAGAGAAGAGGCTTTTAGCACCTGGGACTGGCAGTGACTGCTTTGTCCTTTGGTTTACGCTGAAGTGGCTGCAGGACAGTTTTGAGTTTTGTGGGGCTGCAGTACTTAACAAAGGCTGCTAATGGGCCACGTGCCCTGCTGCCCTGTTCTGCTTAATACCAGCTTTTAACTACCTCTGCCATGCTAGTGAATTTTTGGCCTTTGACAATTTAGGCAGCTTTATAGCTCATTTGCACTGCTGAAATGGCACAGAAGGACCAGGTTAGGAAAGGTCCTTTCTAAGCCTAGCATAAGGATGTTTAACTCAACCAATAAATTTGCTGTTCAGAGAGGCTTCCAACTAGCTTCTTTGGTCTCTGGGTTCCAGCACTGAGAGGATTTATGTTTCACACCATGTACTGTAGTTCCAGATATTTAAATCAAGAATGTACTTGTCTGAGCTTCACAGGAAAGTATAGTGCTTCAGACAGAATTATGGCCAGCATCTTTATGTTTTGTTGTCATTTAAGCATTAAAGAGCTCCATGCTGCCTTGTATAATTCTCAAAACAGTCAGGTTTCTCAGATTAAATGCCAGTCTCACATTATGAAACAGGTTGTGTTCCTGAGAACTAAATCACAAAATAACTATGGGACTAGGCCAGGAATTCATGCGTATTAATCTTGTGTCCACCTTTTCCAGCATTTCTAGATTATGGATTTTATGTTATCATGAACAGTCATGGCCATGGTTGCCCTCCAAACATGAACTGATGTCATTCTGAATCACAGATGAGATATAGCCCATCCATCAAAAAAACACAAAAACACCCAATGTGGCAGAAGTAATGGAAAACCCTTCCCACTTTATCTGCCACTTTATAAATCTGACCGCACTTGTCTGAATCTTTTTCCCTAGGGCTTGTTAAATTTCAGCAGAATTCTCTGTCAGGTTGTGAACTGAATATGAAAAAGCAAAGTGACCAAATTGTTACTCAGTAAAGCTAAAATGCATACTAACACCAATTCTGAAGGTCAGGAAACCACAACTTATTAGAATGATTTTATAAGGGGAAAAAAAAAAAAAGGAGAGAGAAAAAAAAAGCCTCTTCAGGAAAGAATCTCACAAATCTTATAAAGAACACAAAAAAAAAAAAAAAAAAGTGAGAAAAGAGAGATGACTCATAGAAGTAAAGATAAAATGTAAACCACCCGGCAACTTCTTCTTCGACATTGTCCTTTGAAGGCAATCTACTGCAAACCAGAATATTCTAAAATAAATATTTTGGATGGTACTTTGTATCCAGTTCCACCAGTGTGACTCCACTGCTACTAGCAGGACTGCCAGGGTCCTAGGTGGCAAGAATGAAAACAGAAACTCATTATGGAATAAGAAATGTAAGAATGCTTGGGTGAGAGCACGTTCCCTGAAGAGTGCCACAAAAGTAAAAAGAATATTGAAATAGTACTGGCCCTTGATCCCCTCAAAAGCTGAAAGCTTCTATTCAGCTTGAATTCCAAAATCCCAGCCACAGTTTATAAAATGTGCTTGATTCTTCTGTAAGACCCTTTGGCAATTTCTTTCAGAGAAAAGATCTCCAGATGTTATTTTTACAGTTCATCTTAAGTAAATGTATGTACTTAGCTAAACAGTCTTAAATGCAAGAGCCACCTAAGAGAAGAGTGATGAAATGCTCGACTTGATTTATGGACCAACTGTCAAACTCTTCTTTATGAACATCTGGCTTGGAAGGTAATTTGCAAAGCTTTTCTTTCAGTAAATATCATCACAGTAAGCTCTTCTACCTTACAGACAGCTCTAAACTGTGAATGTAATTAATGGAGAAATGGCATTGGAGCGTATGTCTAAAGTCACATTCAGCTTACCCATGCTCACAAAACATTCATTTTACAGTGCTGCTAATGTGTAATCATTTTCAACTCTTTAATTAATAAAATAGTGGGTTCAGAACCTGAAACTTGTTACATACAAGGTGCATAGGCAAGCTCAAGGCTGTCTCTCATGACAGCCCTTCAAAGTAAGCTCATGCACCTCCCTGACAACACCCCTGTACCTGTTCCGTCTGGCTTTGTCACACAGGTCCAAGAGGAGTTCCTGGGAAAGAGGAATCACCTGTCCTCTGCCCACCTCCATCTGTTTGTCATCACAGTTTCTGCAGTTTTCTACTAACACAACAGCTTGCAAGGGCCTAAATGCCACAGCAACATTCCTAATTCAAAGGCCAATATAATCTAAAATCTACAAAGCAAGGCTGATCCCAGGAAAATTGAATTTTTCTCTCTGTCTTCCTCTGTTTTGCGACAACATGACAACTCAGAGATGACACAATCCACGAGCCCCTTTTGTAATTCAATTCTAGTTCTGAAGCATTTTCATCTTGGGTATAATCTAATATCAGGGAATGATGAGGTTTTTTTGTGAAGAATGTCTTTGTTCACTGAGAAAAAAAAGCAGAAGCTTTATTGTAGAAATCACTTTCAGCTGAAATGAAGATAACGCCAATCTGGGCCCTCACTATAGATCAGAAAGATTTGTATCATCCACATCAAAATGTCTAACGGTAGCATCTCAGACAGGAGTCTTTTCACTTCTGCCTACTGAAAAGGTGGAAAAGGTGAAAAAGGTGAAGATTTTGTAGAATAATTTGGCCCACCTGCAGCAATCTCTGCATTCCCTGAAGGAGATTCTGATCTCTTTCCGAAAGCTTTGGCAGAAACCTACTGCCATCACAGTCCTTTCTTTGGCACTTCTGTTGCACATTCAGTAACAGGGAGGCAGAACCATGGACACACTTCCCTGCTATAAAGAAACTACTGAGAAATTACTACAGTACCTCCTTAAACACCACCAACAAAAAGGAATTCAATTTCGAATCAGCCTTGGTGGAAAAATTACTGTGAATCACAGAAGCAACTTAGTCTCATTTTGGTTAAGTCACAATAGAATAAAGCTGTTATATTCTTGAGTGATTATATATACAAGCAACACCTAAGACATATACTGACAAGGATGAGATTTCCAGACATGCTTAAAACATTGAAGAGTTTCACCACAAGAAAATTTCAGAGGAGCCATCAACTGGAAAACAGTTGCTAAAGGGACATATGAAAAATGTGTCTGACCAAAATTGAACGGTAGTTCATTTTGAATGAGACAAAAGGGGTTTAGGAGATAGGGAGCACAGGAGGAGAAGCTGGTGCTTTTTAAAGAAATTGTAGTTATAAACAATAAGAAAAATAAGTATGGAAGCAGCATATTTGTTTCAATTTCCAAAAGTATTTGACAAGTTTCCATAGGAGAGATTAATGACTAAGGGGCACAGAACAAGAATAAATAAAAGAAGTATACTGTGTATAAAAACTAGTTCAAATTGTTGTTTTGCCCTCAGAAAACGACTACCCCTCTTACATAAGAGATCTTTTCCTCACAGTCATAAATTGACCATTATCCTGCATGTCTGGATTTGGAGGGTTACTTTAATGTCACACATTTGTAATAGTATTGCTGTGGCTTTATAGGTCTAAAGGCATAAGCAGAACAAGGTTTATGGGTCCGTATAGTCAGGAAAAAAAAAAAGAGAACTTCATGTTCAGATCTAAGAAGGAGGGAACTAGCAGGCAAAGTACAAGTATGGAGCACATCCTTTGAGTTTGATTCGATATGTTAAGTCAGGCAGACAAAAAAGGAGGTTGGCACCTGTAAAATAGAAGGGAATTTTAAAAGGGAAATACTGATACTGACTATTCTGTAAAGGAATAGAAAGGTAAGCCTATGGTAGATGAAAAGATTATTAAAGGGAGGAAAATTATAATGTACTGCAAGAACTACTCCTTCCTTTGAATTCACCTTTTTTACTGTCCACTATAATTAAAGTTTTAGTCTCCTGGTTGCCTCAGATAATCAGAGGACTGGTGGAATATTTTTCCAGCTACATGAGTTCATCCAGGAAGCAATATAAATTTTACCCACAAATCTTGCTTCATGCAGAGGGCACACAGGCACAGAGCCTGCTCCTAAAAATGTGCACCAATTGCTTCCTTGCTCTATGAGCAAATGTATGTTGGAGGAGCCTGCTGTGATCCTGCCTCTCTCTTCTCCTCCCCTTTGTACTCACAAAGGTTGATTTGTTATTGGCGCACAGTCTCTGAGGTCAGGGCAGCACAGGCTGGGAGTGGGCCTGGGCTTTAAACAAGGGGATTAATTGATGCAAGAGAGTTTTTTGCTTGCTTGTTTTTCAGGTTTTCTAATCTAAAAAACAGATGAAGCCTGTTTTTCTATAGTCAGATTCATTTTCCTTTATTTTATTAACACAAGGGGAAAAAAAATTACAACCTCTTATTCCTGCTGGCTCTGCAAACCTCTACAAGTGGAAGAGGGAAACTGGGTCTTATTCTGGTCTGTATTATTGGTGGAGGGGCCCTTTCCACCTAACCTCGAGATCCTTCTCTTTTCTATGTTCATCTCTGGAACTCCAGGGGGGACAATCAAGGCTCCAACAATAATATTTGCCCAGCAACATTTTACTACTGTATTTTACTGGTGCCAGAGTGAGACCAGGTTTGTTACCCTTTAAATCTCCAAATGTGTTTGCAGAGTGGGAAGTACTTGAAAATCTGTAAAATCTATTTATATGCAGTCATCAAGAAACATGGACTTTCCTGATATTTTCAAACTATAACAGAGTTGTAAAAGAAAACTATGATAGGTTATCACCTTCTGATCATAAAAATATGGTGAGGAATAAAAAAAGTCCACTGGAGGACATCTTTAGTTCATGCTTACTATATAAATATGTAGATGAGGCATTAAATACAGTATCTCAAAGCTACAGATGAGACAAATCTTGGAAGCACAACAGAAAACACATCATGTAATCAAGTTTGCTGAGATGCAGCTCTCACACAATGTGGCTCACAGAGGCCAGATGTTATTCTTCATTAGAAAATGTGAAATAATTGAGGTAGGATAAGGCAAACAACCTAGAAAATTTCTAAAACCCAAACTGTCTTTGAATTCTAATGAGAAAACTCGGAAAAAAACATCTTTAGATTACAACCTAATGCCTTCTATCATTAGGAAAGGAGAATTACAGTACCCAGGAACAGTGGCTAAACATGCAGAGGTGATAATATTTCTGTTACATGATCCTTAGAATAATAGGATCCCTCTATTAGTATTCGAGGGATCTGAGACCTTCACACCCATTAGTAGGTACCTGTAGTATTACAGAGATTGATGCAAATAAATGACAATGCTTTGTTGATGGAAAACGAGAGATCAGGGCAATAAGCAGGGAAATAGAAACACAACCATAAAAAAGCCCTCCAGTGAGAACCCAGGGTCTCAAATCCCCAGCTGAATAGTTGGAAGAATGCTTAGCTCTCGTGTCCCCAGTGAGGTCAATTGCTGAAGTAAAACATTGGAAGAGAGGTAGTCCCTCAAGAGATACCAAATGGTATATATTAGTAATTGGGTATCATCATTGTGTTTTCTTACCATTGCACCTTTACATTTCTTTACGTTTGTGTAGACACACTTGCCACCCCATCAAGCAGTACTGAAGCAATTAGTTACAGGGAAGTATGTGTAGGGATTCTTGATGGTGACATTTATTCACACTCAAGGCTCTCTACTATAAACTTCCATTGTTATATAAGAGCTCTCTTGCCTTCAAAAGGACAACCTTTGTCATGATGGTTACATGCAAGCCTGTTTCTGCAGAGTCAAAGGGTTTGGGTTTGTTTTATCTTAATTCCAGCTTAAATTCCACTCAGACACAGCAACAAAAAACCAACAGAAATATAGTCAGTTTTCTCTTTTTGAAGGGAAAACACAAGACACATGTTCCAAACCATATTTAGATCTTAAAGCTCAGAAATAATACCTTGAATTGCAGCCAGAAATGATCTTAGTCTTGAGGTTGAAAGTCTTTAGTCTTGGGAGTCGATAAATCAGTCATGACAAGCCTGAACCGGCTATGGTTTATTATAAAATCAAGCTTGATTATCCACTTGAGGTAATTAGACAGACCAGAACAAAAGGATAAAAAGTTAAAAGGCAACATATGTATGAAGAACTGGAAGAGAAATCTTACTTTACAGAGACTAGTGAATATCAAGAACAAACCCATACTAGAATTTTTTCAATACACTCAGCTCTGGCTAATAACATAAAGGGACCCCACAATATTCCTAATAAGCAGTTCATTAAATCAGTTACTCAGAAGTAGATTCCTTCCATTACCTGTTACCTGTGCATAGTTCTGAAACTCAGGTGCAGCTTCTAAACTTCCTCTGCTCACAACCTATGGCCCTTCTCTACTTCCCTAGGAAGTTACCAAGAACAGCTGATAAGAGAAAGGATGGTGCAACATTCATTAGATTAAAGGACAGAAGTGCTGTGTTTGGGTGTAAGACACATTGAGTATGAATTAAAAGACTATAAAATCTGGTCACTTTTCTTATTCCTCTTTATTTAGGTGAGTTTATTGCTATTTTTAATGAATATTTAAATTATTTATGGTGCTGGCTATTCTAGCAGATAAAGTTGTAGGATATTCTGCAATGTCTCAAAAACGCTTCAACAAAGCATGCTTGAGGTGCCAAAATTGTTATCAAAAGGTGCCAGAGAAGAAGGTTTCAATGATTATTCTTGGAAAGGGCTCATTCATGCAAATCCAAGCATAAATCAAGTCCTAAAACAGGAGATTTCCAATAGAAGGCTTAAGTACATTTGACAAATGCAGGTCAAAATAGGGTAAAGTTTCAACACTGCAGTTAGTTATAATATTCCACCTTTATTTCTAGGGAAATGAACTACGTGGAATACAATTGTAATAGAAAGAAGAAAAAGTGTTGGAGAAACATAGGACTTGCCCTTTCCATTTACTGCAGTCTGGACAGGTCTTTTCTGAAAGCCAGCCTGTGCCAGCAGGGCTTTACAAAAAATGCGACATTAAGCACATCTGCATCTTCTCTCATGGTGCTGTCTTTTCTAAATGCTAGCAAAACTCTTTCTCTTCCCTTTTCCAAATCCTTCTCTAAATGTCACAGCAGCATAGTCAAAGAGTATGAGAAGGTAGGAACTGTCTGCATGTTTCTAATGTGCACAACAGTTTGCCTGTTTTTCAGGGCCTGACTCAGAACATCACATAGAAAGAGTTAAACTGCTTTTTCACTTCGCACTGTATTACTGCTATGCTAAGAGACCTACAAAAAAATCTACATAATAGGCAGGCAGCTCCACAATCATTGCTGCTTTTCATGCCAATCAGTATTATCCCATTGTTTCCATAGAGTCCCTTACCTCCCTGGTTTATCTAAGTGAATGAAAACAGACCATGTACAGTTTTAGCCAGGATTGACTCTTAAGTGTTCAGGCAGTGTTTAACTTGCTGGAGCTCACTATCTCTAAGCCTTTCCTGATTGGAAATAACAAATAATTACTAAACAATGTAGGCACTGTGGGGAGAAAGAGGAGATTATTTATAAAGGAAAATCTGCTAGAGTCAAGAAAACCATTTTTCAAGAAAAGAAAAATTAGATTAAGAAATGTGCAAAACCAGGAAGGACAGATAGAGCTGTTCTTGTTCATGAACAGAACTACTAAATTTCTGAAGCCGCAGTAACAGAGTATCTTTTATATTTTGGCAGAATACAATCTAAATCCATGCTACAGCATATTAAAGCATATTGTATGTATTAAGTTTAATTACCTTTCACCTCCACCTCCACTAACAGAACTTCTCCAGTGACCAGCTGCTTCCCATTATAGAGACATTATTCAGGGATGCTGATGTCACACACATCATCTGTCATGATCAGAGCATGGGAAGGTGTGGCTCATCCATTGTTTATCTGACAAAAGGCAACATTAATGAAGTATTCCATTACAAGCTCCCTCACATGCCCAGGGTTAGGCTCACTGAAACCCTACTTTCTTCTTCAATGTGGATCATTGAAAGGCATTTTTTCCACACTGATTGTCTCTGCTCATATTGCACTGACAGGCTTCTGCACTAAACTGAATGTGCATCTTCATGCGCTTTGTGCATGCAATTCTCATGCAATAAGCAAGGGGTATTTAAAGAATAGGTGTCAGAAAGGAAAGAAAACCTTGTTAGTAATAAATTTAAGTATTTAGCTACTCTGAGTTTGTTTTGCCATTATCTTTCAACTAGGTTTTTTTTTTTTGCCTTTTCTCCTTTTCCTTTCCCTCTGGGAAAGGTGGAGCCTGGAGGTTTGGGTAGACACCAGGTGAAAACCGCCACAGAACTGCTGTGTCCCTCCCCTATCAACCATCTATAGAACCTGTAAAACAGCTCTGGCTTAAGGGTTTCAGGTAGCACCGTGGTCAACTCTGCCACCTTGACACCACAACTGTATTCAGCAGGTCATCTTTGAACAATCTGCCATTAACAAGACTTTTTTTTTTTTTT
>VXAU01001869.1:82153-136555 GCA_013399695.1 Formicarius rufipectus
TTTTTTTAACCTGGTATTGATACATTGTCTCTGCTAAGTTAAAAACTGCTCTTTCTACTGATTTCTGTCCACAGTATCTCAACTTTCCCATCATCAAACCATATGTCATGCAGGGGTTTACGCTGGATTCTCCATTCAGCCAAGGAACCTGGGTCCTTGGATGGGGAGTGATGTGTGCAAGGAAAGTGCAGCAGACAAGCTGTGCTCCAACAGAAGTAAAAAACAGTCAGTAGCAAATCGCCCCCAACAGCCTCTTGGCTTACTCTATCCAGTGGGATGCTCATAATTACTCATGGGCTTTCTTGTCTAGAATAAACAAACACACAGAAAATAATGGGAATGGAGGCTTTCCAAAGTATGATAAAAGACAGTGAAAACTTCTGCAAAAATAAAACATTTCCCCGTTACTTTACTATAACATCAAACAAGAATATGTCAAACAGATTGTTGGTGTTGTTACTACCAACAGGCAGTAATCTAAAAAACAAAACAAAGCAAAACCCCCCGCAAAAAACAACCAAAACCAACCAATGCCAAAACACACAAATAATACAGCTTGTATCATAAATTTATTCCAGTATTTTAAGACCATGAAGAAGAGTATGCCAAATAGTAATCAGTCTGTTTTCCTAAACTGTTAACTGGCATGGACAAAAGTTTAACAGAAAGAGAGATACCACATTCCTGAAAAACCCTTCACTCTACATGCAACACAAGATTTTCACTTAGCAATTCCCTTTATGTGGCCTTGCTCACCTCTGAGCACTGTTTATTTGGGATATTCAGCCTTTGATACCATCTTAAAAAGTACTATATATCCTTAAGCACCAAGCAGATTTTAATCATTATCTTCATCCTTGGCCTCAATTAAGTTCTAATATAGAGGAGGCACTTGAATGACCTAAGAGGCACACTTACCCCTGATAGCGTGTCAAAGGCACTCAGAGTTCCTGCCACATTTCCTATGGCCGCCAAATCTCTCTCTCCTTTTTCTGTTGTAAACTGACTGTGTTTGTTCCTAGCACTTTAAAGTCCCCTGGTGTGAAGTCTCCTTGAGTAACACTCACATGATAGAAAGTGTGATTAACTCTGCAGGAGCTTTTCAGGTCAATGAAAAAAACCTACTTGTTACACTACTATATAATACTTTAGAGATGTTCCCAGTGGCTCTATATACTGGGATTCCCACAGTACCTATTCTCTTTTACCCTTGCTGCTCTCCTGTGTCTTGATAATAAAAATATATAGTTTCATCTGGATTGAAGTTTGATACTAATCCTTTAGAATATGTTTCATACAACTGCAATTATTTTGATTGGTCATTCAGGTAATTTAAATTATGTATCTTTTCCTCTTCACTAAAAAACAATAATAAAGTAGAAAGGAACTCAAAATTAGGAAAATTATATTATTTTCTTCAGAGCCCACCTTACTACATTTCTCTTGCTTTACAAGCTGACTGGTTAATAAAACACAATGTATAAAACAGGTTCTGAAACCATAATAGCTATACAAAACCTGTGGAAAACTGTGGATTTTATTAAGATTTTTGATAATCTTCTTTTACTGCCAAAAGTCAAGCCAGTGCAGTGTTCAGAACAGGATAAAGAAGCTGTACACTACTGTACTGTGGGGCTGCTGGACTGCTCAGGGGCTGCTTGTGGTCTGCAGCTTACAAGGGCAGAGGAATCAGTGTGTGGAGTGCCTTCATTAGCTGCCTGTGCACACCAAAGCTTACATCTGGAGCATGCTAAAATATAGTCACAAATTACAGATGCTCAAGCATTTATTTGCTAAAATAGTGGCTATCCTCCGCTCATAACACAATTGGCTCAATTTAAAACTTTTGTGGATATACCCTGTAGTTAAGGAGTTAAGTATATCCTGTAGCAGGAGTTAAGTATTAATTACAGAAAAGGAAGCTGTGTTTTGTTAGGCATGTCTTGGATGATTCAAGTTATGCGCTCATTGGCACATTGCTTCAGTGGCTAAGCAATGAAGTGTAGAAAAAGAAAGCTCTAATAGGTAATGGGATAGCATGGGTAGAATGAAATGAGATTGCCAGATGGCTACCAGTGGCTCCAAGCCTCCAGTAATGGAGAGGCCACAAAAGAAGAGGTATACACATGAGAGTTGGCAGAGTCTTCTGGCCAGCTGACTTCTTAAAGACTTCAGCATTGCTTGGTGTACAGTCTTCCTTTGGGGAGGCATATGTAATCAAATATACCTTGATTTCCTACTTTATTTGATTTTTCTTCATTAACACTACAAAAATAGTACACAACCAGAACAATGAGGGACAGTGTTTACAATTTAGTCAGCATAAGGGAACATGCAGTTAACAATAATTAATAAAGCATGCCCAAAAGAAAGACACTGATGTTTAAAGGACTTTTCCATAGCCAAGGCATACAGGTGAGGGAATTTTTAAGTCTCAGACCACCCATGATTCTTCTCAATAATCCCTAGATCTTCTTGCCTGTGTAGGAATCAGTGACCTCTTCAGATACTAGAGTAAGAAGGAGAAGGAAAAGCCATCATGCTGCTACTCCTCCTCCTAACATGCCCATCACATGGAAAAATGCTTGAGACCAACAGGAATATGAATATTGTGACTGCCTTCTGAAGAAAGAGTCTGAATATTATGTCTTCAAACACTGAACTTGAGCTAATAAAATTCTGGGAAGAATGTTTCACCCTGTGCCTTGGGATTTAGGAATCTCTAATCAAAATCTCACCATTTTTTCTGTTATTAAAAAGTAAGTCTGTGATTGCAAGTTTCAGAATTGCAACTAATTACTGGCGCAGGCACTACTTCCAAAAGTGAAGTTTTGCTGAGTTATGATTTGATTTGGATAGATAACCTCTAGTTTGGGGAACCTTATACTATTTATTAATGATCAAGAGGAGAGCTCATTGGAGAGAGCAGCACTTCAGCACTGATTTGCCTTGTGCATTGCTCCCTATGAAGTATCTGATACCCAACACTGTCAAAAGCACAATCCTGAGTGAGGTGAGCTGATTGGAACTGACAGTTCCTATGTTCCACTGAAATCAGGTCAAAAGACAAGTGTGTGGGGAAAGCAGAGACAAATGGAAAAACAGAAAGGTTGATGTGTCTAATATTTCACAACCTCCAGTGTCTAAAAAATACATGCCTGAAGCCACAGACAACTTTACCTAAAAAACACTGTGGGCCACTGAAAATTTTAGTATCTTGAGGTTGAGACATGTTGGCCAGATTCACATGGAAAAGTGCCTTAATAATTATTCTGTAAAAAAGTAGCAGGCATCAGCTCTCAGACATACCCCTGACTTCTAGGCAGATCTGTAACTTTCATCTTGGATGTCTGCCACTGTGGTTTGTTATTTTGCTCTGTAAGAGCACAAATATGCATCACAGGGCATGAGCTTAAAGTCTAAATGAATTACCACTTGTGTACCACACTTCATGTTCATTTGTACCAGGGAACTTTTTGACATATACCACTTCTGACTTACAAATGTTTAAGTCATCTAAGTCATTCTGAAGGAAAGCATCTCAAAAGTCCTTCATGTTTTTCAGAGCACTAGTTAATTAGTGAAAGGAGAACCAAACTGAACCGGAGGATTGAATAAGTTCCTCAGCATGAATATCTTCCTGTAGAAAACAGGTGACCTGATTGCATTTGCTGAAACAAATGAAAGCATAAGAACACTAAATTCAGGAATGCCAAAATTGACTTTAAAAACACAAATGCAAAAGAAAAATAAAACATTCACAGTTGGATTAGGTCACTTCTTCTAATTCTAAAACCCAACAAAACAGCAGACTTGATTGTACTTGAAAGATGTGCTTGAATCAGAGTTGCTGAGTGCAAAAAGAGGATTTATATATCTGAAGGGTGAACTACAAACTATCCTTTCTCATTTAACTATTTTTCTCAAAGTCTCAAAGTACAGAAAACAGCAATTTCAAGGCCTGGGTAACTGAAAAGCAGTTTAACAGATTTCCTCCAACTTTTCCAGATCTTTTTTTTCCCCCCCCGCCTCTGGGCTGAAACCAACTATGAGAAAATTCAGCCTAAAAGGTAAATTTTTGTAAGAAATTATAACCTGCTGAAAGAAGAGGTTTAGACTAAAAATACTTTTCAGCCATAACTATTCCACATCAGTCTTTAACACTTTAACTAATGCATTATTAAACTACAATTTATTGTATGAATTATGTATATGCAAAAATGCATATATTAGTGTATATGTAATGCAGCAGCCAAATATTATGTAAAAAGGTAAGCTTTCTGAATAACAGTAAGTGTAAGCAAAATATATGTAGAAACACAAGAGATATTATATGGCTATTAACAAGAATTCATCTTTACAAATGAAAGGCTGTGACATTTGCCCAGATCAAAAGTCCAATTTCACAGCACTGGGAGATAAGGAATTAAATAGAGTGTACATATCATCTAAACTGGTATTAAGAGGTTATAAAATTGATTAGTTACCAAGACCAGACAGCCTGCATCCCAGGCTGAGAGAAGAGTATTGGTCAGATGTTGCAAAAGCTTTAGTTGTCATTTTAACAAACTCTCAAGCTAGGCAAGAACTTCACAGATTGCAGACTAGGGAGGATAACTGTTACAAGGCAGGCATCCCAGCATGTTACACAGCAGCAAAGCAGAGAACTGCTGGGGAAAAAAAAGTAATCAAGAACCTTTAAAAAGACTGAGTAGTTCATAGGGACCCTATGCATGTGAGAACCAAATCCCCTGCATAGCAATCAGAAACCAGTCAGTTTGTGGAATGAAAGCACATGAGTGGGTAAGTCCTTTGAACACTGAAAGACCAGAAGACTAAGAGATGTTAGAATACAAACAAATATCATACACCAAATTTCAGATCATGACAGGTTATGCAAAGATATCCAGGAAAGAGCACACTCTCTCCAAGATTAATCTAAATTACTTACTGCTTTTCTAGCTCTCAACAATGTTGCAATTAAAAAAGAAAAAAAGATGGACAAATAGCACGAGAACATGGGTGTGTCATTATTGTCTCAGAGAAATGTAACAGATGACAGTAGCAAAAGCAATATGTGACTGCTGACAGAGCTCAGTTCATTACTAGGATTAACAGCAAAAAAATGAAAAACACCAGAAATGGCTAAGGATTAGCTAGATATTTGGTCAAATATGGTGATGCAAACTTTCAATGAATATAGATACAGCAAATAAATGTCTTTTCATGACAAGCTGAGGTTTTGCCATTATGGATTTGCCATGAAGGGAATGTGTGAAAAATTTATGCACCTGAAGGAAATAAAATGAAGTGTCAAAGCACCTATTTACCTTGAAAATACAAGGGAGTTTCAAACAAAGGAAAACAAAAATAAAGAAGTTATTCAGCAACTTTAGAGAAATCAGGCAGCACTTCAGTAATTAATATTTATTACTTATGGCACCTTTTGTACATTGAAAATGCTGAACAAATATGAACTGACTTGTATAACATCTTTTCAATATGTGATACACATAATTATGGAAATTGCAGTAGGGGGCTGTCAATGAAATAAAGTCCCAGAGAGCCTTCTTTGTGGGGAAAAGCATTGCACCCGAGATGAGGATGCCATGCAGGAACTGCATAGCACATCTGAGGACACAATTTACACTGAAACTGAAGACACAGAATAAAGCAAAATAAAAAGCTGGGCAAACCTCCACAGGATATGCAACTAAAAGGTTTACAAATGAAAACAGCAGAAGCTGATTTTGACACATGGCTATTTTCAGGTTGGAAATAATTGCATTCAAGTTGAGGACAACACCTTTAGGCAAAACCCCACCAGAAAACAGAACAAGTTGTTTCCCCATCAGCACATAGAATCACAGAAGATGCTAAATAGGAAGAGACCCACAAAGGCTGAGTTGAACTCAGCCCTGCATGGGACCATCCCCAAGAGTCACATAGTGTCCCTGAGAGTATTGTCCAAACACTTCTTGAACTCTGTCACATTTGGTGCTGTGACCACTTCCCTGGGGAGCTTGTTCCAGTGCCCAGCCACCCCCTGAGTGAAGAACCTTCTTCTAATACCCAACCTAAACCTCTCCTGACACACCTTCAGGTCATTTCCTCAGATTCTGTCACTGGTCACACAGCAAAGAGATCAGTGCCTGCCCCTCCTCTTCCCTTCGCAAGGAAGTTGTACCTGCAGTGAGGTCTCCCCTCAGTCTCCTCAAGACTGAACACACCAAGTGTTCAGCTGCTCCTCATATGCCTTCCTCTCAAGGCCCTTCACCATCTTCATTACCCTCCTTTAGATGCTCTTTAAGAGCTTAATGTCTTTCTTATATTGTGGTGCCCAAAACTGCACACAATATGCAAGGTGAGGCCACATAAATGCAGATCAGAATGGGACTGAGTTGGAAGGGACCCACAATGATCACCGAGTCCAGCTCCTGACTTCACACAAGACAAACTAAGAGTTTGTCTTATGATCATGCATCAAGGAGAGTTGTCCAAACACTTCTTGAAAAACAGGCCATGAGTTGAGGAGCTTGTTCCAGTGCCTGACCACCCTCACAAAGAACAACTTCCTCCTAATAACAAATCTGAACATCCTCTGATGCAGCTTTAAGTCATTCCCTCACACCCTTTCACTGGACACCAGAGAGAAGAGATCAGCATCACACTCTGCACTCACCCTCATAAGGAAGTAGTAGACAGCAATGAGGGTTCTCCTCAGCCCTCTCCTCTCTAAGCTGAACAGATCCAGTATCCACAGCTGTTACTCATAAGTCCTCCCCTCTAGTCCTTTCATCATCTTCGTTGCCTCTCCTTGAACACATTCTAGTGATTTTTATATCCATCTTACTGCACACAGCACTCAAGGTGACTGCACCAATGCTGAGTAAAGTGGGATAAACACTTCTGTTGACTGGTTAGCTACATTGTGCGTAACGAATCCCAAGCTGGCCCTTTAGGCCAGCAGGATACTTGTTAATTCATACCTGGCTTCCCATCAGCCAACCCCACCAGATTCTCTTCTACGGGACATTCCAGCCTCTTGTCCACCCATACATCCAGGACTACATGATCCCAGTCGCAGAATCTAGCATTTGTCCTGATTGAACATCATATAGTTCATGACTGGCCAGCCCTCTAATCTATCCAGATCACTATATTAGGCCTATTTACCCTCAAGAGAATCAGCATCTTCTCCTAATTTAGTACCATCAGTAAACTTAGTGCGGACTCAGCTCCTGCATCCAGGTCATTGATAAAAAACATTGAAGAAAACTGGATCCAAAGGAGTGGATGGCTTTGCTTGTTTCTTTTAATCGGGAGCATGGGGTTAAAGCCAGAGATCATGAATCAGTTCACAGTCTCCACCAGCTAAACTCTCTGCTTGAGACTGATTCATTATAAATCAGCTTTCTTGCAGCTTAGTTTACTCGCCTGTAAAACAGGTAATTCAGAGCCAGACTGTCAGCTGTGAACTGGCACAGTTCCACTCAGTTCCCAGTGTCAGAAGGGGGCATATTTAGCCAAAATTAGGCGTCATACATCCCTGGTGAGGCAAGCAGAGTGATTTACATCATGACCTGGCTCACTGCATCCACATCTACATGGGCAGGCACAGATGTGACAGGATGCTTCTCTGATACAGATATTGAACAGGTCTTCTTAAGCTTGAAGTGGGAATGCAGCTTCCAGAGGGGATCTGTCATTTGCCTAGCAGGACACCCACTCATATCTAAACAATTTTTCTCTACATCACAGAAGCAAAGAAGTTTTATTAATCCAAACTCTACTATTGACAATGAAGTCTGCTATGTCCAGGTTTGTCTGTGAAATATTGCTGGTTTCAAAATACTACTTTTATGAGTGTTAGAATAAGTGAACCCATGCAACACTCTCTAATCTATGTTTGGTAAGTGAAATGACAAAGTAAAACAAAAACATTCTCTTGAAATTCAATTTATGGAGCCAGTCAGAAAGCACATAAGCTCACACCTGACAGAAAAGCTTCACTTCACTAATATCAACTGAGCATATGAATTGAACTTCATGTTCTTCTGCCCAACTAACCTAATTTCAAAATCTCCAGTCAAAATTTCTCAGCCAGGGGTAATTTTTGGTAAGAATCTCAAGACATTCTGCTTGAACAGGGAAACAAAAGCAAATGTTTCTCTTACATGACCTGACTCCTGGTCTTGACCCAACATAAAAATTGACGGTTTAGTCATTCTATTTCCTCCAAGAGTTTTAGTTTTTCCATGAGGTTAAAATACAATATGGATTACACACCTACTACAAGAAGCAACTAATACAGTATGCAATATTAATCATAGGTGATGTTTTCAGAACATAAAAATATAATATCCTCAGAAAACATCCCATATATTTTTAAAAGGACACAAAGAATTCATGGATGGTACAAGAGATCTCATTAAAAAAAAAAAGGTCTTACCTGTCACGAGCTGTTGTCCTGCTAGTCCTACTGGAACCATTCCCAGATTATTCATAGCTGTAGCCCAAGCCGTTGGATCAGTGACTGACATATTAAGCTGTGTGGTATCTATAGCTATGCTTCCCAAACCATCAGCTGCTGCAAGAAAATAAACAAGACAAGTCAACATACCAGTTTTTAACCAAAACTTTCAGAGAAAATGAGGCACTGCCTCTGCTGATTTTGGGTTTGTTTTGTTTCTTAATTATGATCCACCTTTAGAATATTATTAATAGTGCCTGCTATTGTATAGCAAAACATAAAGACATTGGAAACATTCAACAGACATAAAATGAAATGCTAAAGATTTGGGCCGATTATATGGAAAACTTTTTCACCATGAGGACAGTCAAGAAGTGGAGCAGGCTGTGCAGTCATCATTCCTGGCAGCTTTCAAGACTCAATTTGATGAAGCCCTGAGCAGCTGGTCTGACACTACGGCTGGCCGTGCTTTAAAGAGGAGTTGGATTGGAGACCTTCTGAGGCCTCTCTCAACCTGAATGAATTGCCCTGCAATACTCTGATATAATTTAATGATACATAAGCAATTGTGGCAACTTGTCAGAAAGCTGAGAGAACCAAACACACCCCAAGGAAGGAACTGTTTTTCATAAGGTGCAATTTTTTGTTTGTAAAAGGTTTAAGAATACATTATCCCCTAAATAAAAAGAAATCAAACCAAATCCATTCACTGTGGGAAATACCAGGTTTTGTTCTAAAAACAAAAGAGAATTATCATGACTATGGTGAAACTAGATTGAGCCCAGGCATGAATTTTCCTTGGATGGGGAAGAAAGAGTGAGTCAGATAGCTAAAGGATGGTATGTTTCTGAAACACCAAACATGAGATGTGGTCACATATTTTTGCTTTCCCCCACTCCAGTCACAGCTACAATCAGCTCTTTCCATCTCTTCCCTTATGACCTCTGAAGACCTGAGATATTTACCGGCAGCCATTGCTTTTCCCCAGTTCCTTTTACTCCTGTTAGACTTCTTCAGCTAGGAATAATGAACTACTGTATTAGCAGCATCTTGAGATGGGATATCACTAAGCACAGGGCCCACACACAGCTCATTAGGCTCTGAAAGAGAAAAGATGGAAATCAACTATCAGTGCCATAGTCAGAACACAACAACAGACTGCTTTGGGAATCACAAAGCTCCTGCCCACTCCCTCTGGATCAACAGCCCATCTCTTTGTACGCATTTAGTGGCCACTGTAGAGGTGTTTCAGCAAATGCTCACCATTTCCTGATGAACAAACAGTACCGTGTATGAACATGTCAGACCACTGAAAAGCCCTTCACAAATTAGGTGTTATCAGTAGCTACACAGCCTTCTCAGCATGAAGGCATCAGTTGAAAGAACATATTAAGGGATGAGTAATTTTTTTAAAAACTGTTAACAACTGATGTTGCAAGTTTCAAGGACATAGTTGTCTGTTGTAAGATTAAAATTTAAAAAATACTATGCAATTACTTACAGAAAGGAGCCTGCAGCGGTGTGGAAAATAAAACCTAACAAAGCCTGCTCTTTAACTAATGCTGTATCTTTGGCTCACAAAGGTTAGTTAGCTCAAAGCAAAAGTGGAGTATCTGTTTCTAGCTAAACCGCATTGCTCTCATCAGGTATCTGCCAGACCATGAATTTTACATAAGGGTAACTTCTCGCTCTTGCTAATGTCATTTGTGAAGCTGACCATGTCAGCACATCACTGGTCAAAAAGGAGGCTGAAGGAGCGACTGGTAAGAGGTGTGACCAAAGAGTGTGAGCTCCCAGCACTTAGAGCAGAGAGAGAAAATGCTGGGTGGAGGATGATCATATACACATCTCACATCAGTCTTTGTGCATTAGTTACAGGGGACTATGGGTGAAGGGGGGGGCCACATTATTTTTTTGACTGTCCAGTAGCCTAAGGGGTCTGATGGGTTGTTTGGTATCAGGACCCAACAACTGACCACAAGCTCAAAAGCATTCAGGGAGATCATTAATGCTGTGTGAGTGTATCTTGGTGACTTGTTCAGTTCTGAAATAGTTGTGCTGACTTAAAAAAAGTACTTGAAAGACCTTAATTAAGAGGTTTCCAACAGGAAAACCCTAAGGATTCATCTTTAGAAAAGACACAATTAACATAATTACATTATATTTTAGTTTAGTACCTCCCACACTCCTTCATGTGATGTGCAAAAAGTATGAGCTAGAAAGTTTTATATTATAGTTCCATGACACTGTACAGATCACTTCATAAGAACCTGGCCACATCAATGGCTGCAAAAGTGAAGAAAGAGTAGGGATCAGGCAATGCTTTACATTTTTTTGTATGTTGTAATTTACAAATAACCAGTATACTAGGTTAAAAAGCATTTTGTTCAAATCGATAGTATGTCTATTTAAAAGTCAGTATTTATCAACCCTTAATATTTGAATTTGCAATTCCACTTCTTATCTGATCTCAACTATTCATTATACATAACATTTTTATGATAAAATTAGCTTTTAAATAACATCTATAAACACAAAAAAAATTGGATGAAAGTTCTCTGCAGGGAACATGACTAACACAAGGCAAGGCATCCTAGATTTATGTCCAGTTTTTAAAAACTAGGTGTCTCCTGTTCAGCTCCTTAAACTTGTACTTAGCTCTTTCCAGTGAGGCTATAAACTTCTGACCACAAACATCTATTTCGAGGTTAGGTCTGGCTGAATTATTCCTTGTCAATAAGTTATTTCTCCCCCTGGATCTTTGTGAATCATTTCCAAATCAATCCCAATTTACAAACACATGCTGAATAGCTGAGATGAGAGTGGTTTACTTCTTCCTCTGACCAGCAGCCTCGTTGCCTTGCTGAAGAAAGGTGCATTTAAAAGCCAACAGTGATGAAATGCCCTCTTCATACCTTGCCCTGGGCTTCTCCCCATAATGCATCACTATAACCAAAGGCGAGGGAAGGAGGTACTGCCCTTTGGTTTTGGGGCAAAGGTGTCTCAGGTAGGCATGGATTACTGGGATAAAGGGTAGAAAACGGGCATTGTACTCTCTCTCTCTCCCACCCTCCTTCCCCCATTTTATTGCTTGGTGAAGTGTGCATCAAGTGACATAAGCAGATATGCCACCAAATGTTACAAACTCCTCCGTCCAAACCCACACTGCAGTAGCACCAGCTCTGCCAGAAATCCAGAGCTAGTGCATAAAGGATCAGACACTGGACTAGACAATGCACCTTACCCACTGGGAATTAATAGGTGACTTTTTGGTGTTTGCCTTCTGACAGGTTGTCCATGTATTTTAAATTTTGATATACGTTCATGAATTAGCTGCAAGTATTCATTAAAGTCCTTGCAGTGGAACAAGAACATAACACCATAAATATGAAAGAAAGCAGAATTAGTGGGTTAATCGGTGAAATTCGTGTTACACTATTAACACCAGATCTGCCCAATATGCCATGGAAGTCTTTGCTTAAAATACACTTTCATAGCCCACGCTGGCCCTGGATAGCTTTGTTTTCTCTCTGACCATCAAGTCTACTGTTTTATCAGCAAGGTCTGGATGCAGTACAGGCTGAACCAGGGGAAAACCCACAAGAGAGCATGTGAGGACCCTAAAGTGAAACTAGTTCTATGTAACCAAGAACTGCTGCAGGCTATTTTGTCAGTGGAAGAGAGTTGAATAACAAGCATAAACGAACTTATGAACACTGAATAATTTGCAGTAACCTGTAGGCAAAACTAATGTTCCATCCTGAAGGACACAGACTGTAGAAACCAGCTCTTTTAAAAAGAAAAATACTAATTGTGAACATCCTTTCTAGTGACAACTCAGTGGTTACATTAACACAGAGCAACATAATAAGGCTAAAATAATCTTACAGGGATTTCACACCTGATTTAGACTCAAACAACAGCTTTTGTTTAAAACATTTCAAAAACTTGGATAGAGAAAGTTTCATTAATTCTTAAATTCAGCTTTTGGACAAATTTCTGCATTTCTTTGTATAGCTCAAACACTGCACTATTATACCCTTCATGAAACTGGAAACAAAACAAGCCAGGAAAACAAACAAATCCACTGACTAGGTCATATAAAAAGCAAAGTGCTAAGTTTTATGAGAAATAAATCTACTAGCAAAGATTCTTGCTTTCTTAATAATAAATAGAATCACTGTGACACTGGTTAAACAGGTAAGAAAGTGTAAGCTTACGCAGGGATCTTCTGTAACCTGAGCAGACATTAATCAACACCATTTCACTGACACTGCACCTTTAGAAAGCATTCCTGATCTACAATTCATTAATACTTCCCTGGGCATTAATGACCTGAAGATATATGTAAAAGAAATCGGTGTTTATAAACACTTGTGCATGGAAGTAGTTCTACTCCAGGAGAGTAACTTCAGAAGAAAATAAAGCCATGATCTTGATTTATTTTCATATTTAGGAGAAAATGTGTAACGTGTTCTGGTCCTGGTATTCCTTGAGGTTTGGGAGGAGGAGGGACATTAATACAAACTTCCTTATTTGAGAACTTCTGATTAATGATATTTTAATGTCAAACACTTTGTAAAGTGATTTCACATTACACTTTTTTGGTAGTCTCCCTTTTTGCAGACATAATGCAAGTACCAGTCCTTAGATGTTGGATTGCAAGAGACATTGAAACCAGTGGATTGTGAGAGGCATTAAGACTTCCCTCAGACAGTTTGTCAGGAAGACAAAGCACCATCAAGTCCATATCAACGAGCACTTCTCAGTCATAGCAGATTGTACTTAGCGCACATATTTTATACCAGGCAATTAAATGCAGTTACCCAAATGAATACAGAAGTCAGTTATATATTGTCCATCAATTATCACAGGCAATGAATGCCATGAGACAAAGAAATTAACATAAAACTAATTCAATAACACAGCAGATTGCAAAGTTAAAATCCTACCCTTTAGATATCCATAACACCACAGACAATGAGTTACAACAGGGAGTGAAACTGACTAAATGCACCACTGTAGTGAGGCTCTGTGGAGTGCTTCGGTCAGCGGCCAGCCCTGGGATGCAAGGAGGAGGTTCTCTGCCCATCTCTGACACCAACCTGCTGGGTGACCTTCAGTCATTTCACTTCTTTGTCTAATTTTTGTGACCACTAAATTCTTTAAGGAAAAGACTGACAGCATCAACCTTTCAAAACCTGGGACTACACCTTGAAAAGACATTAAATGCTATTGGTTCTGGTTCTTGAGACAACACAGATGGGAAGCAGCAATGTGGCATCTTGTGAACTGTTACGTCTAGAAGTTTCCCAGTTCTTAAAAGAATAGCATTTTCAAAGTGTTTGTTACTGTTCACTGTGATTCACAGGACAGCGGTCATTGAGTTGGTCACCCTCCATCTGACCTGCCATTTATTAGACAAGCTCTTGCTGTTTTCTAAGCATTTTGTTCTTCCCAGTGGTTTTGTTTGTCCAGCTGAACACAGGACTCCCAGTAAAGAAGGGAGAAACACAAAGGATATGCTGTAAGTCACTAGCCATTTCCTCCTGATCATCTTATGATGATGAAGAAAGACAGGAACAGCAAAAAAGAAAATAACACTTTTGTGCCATAACCATCCTACCCAGTACACATGAAAAAAAGAGCATCTTCAATGTGATTCTGAAGGTGGCTTTTATCAATAATATTGCATATGCAGTGTTACAAGAAGAGGTATTGTCTCATATTTTTGCAAGGCTAATGGTATGTTAACACATAGAAAACCTCATTTAAATTCTGAAATTCAAAAAGAATTGAAGAAACACACATACTTCTTGCAACGATTTGCAAAAGGGCATTTACTAATGAATAAAAAATAAGAAGTAATAGAGCATTTTTGAAAGAAAAGGTCTTATTTTTTGGGATGGGACCCTAACTTAGGCATCTACCATATGCTTCACTTCCATAGAAGTGAAGAGCCCAGCTGCTTTCTAACATTTCCGGAGTCACCCTGTTTAGGTGCATTTGTCTGCCATGTCGCCCTCTTACAGGAGCCCTTAGAAAGCAAAGATTGATTTTGCAGAAACTGGCACTTTCCTTAAGAAAACAGCTTTGTTAGGCACAAGCTAGTGAAGGTAAGCTCCCTTAGAGCCTAAAAGGTGGCTCTGGTTATGTGTTCACTCACATAATCTTTTTGATTTTTTTGTCTTATGAATGATTTATAACACCTTTGTTCATTCCATATTATGCCACTAAAAAATTACTCAGTCATCTTATAAACTTCTAAAATACGTGCTGCCGCATTAAGAGCTTTCACTTTTCACTATGTTATGCTGAATATGTAGGGTTTTGCATAGTTGCAAAGGATTCTTTCCACTAAATTTCACTGAGAAACAGTGAACGAGTAAATCACGGTTATACTGATAGGACTAAGACAACTTAGAGAAAAATTAAATATACATAAATAGTATTCCACTGAGACAATTTGTACAAAACATATTTTCTGGAAGAACTGCATCTCATTTGAGATGCTGCATTACTTAAGTTCTCTGTTGCAACACTTCTTGAAGACAACACATGGTGCATGGAGAGGCCAGATTTGCCTTGGAAAGAAGAACAATGAAAGATTTCAATAGAGAAATAAAAATAAAACAAAGGTCTCCAAGATAAACAGGTGTTCTCCTGTAATGCTCCTTTAAAGGTCACTTGGTAATATTTTGTGGTAAATCCTGAACTTCACTGGCACCTCAGAGCAAAGTCTTAACAGGTTACAAATGCACTTTTTCTTTTGTGTATGTTTTAGCAGCTGTAGTCTGAATATGCTGATGTCTATAAATAACAGAATCTGGAGGCACTTTAAGCAAAGCACTATAGAAGTTCAACTTACTTACTGAAAAAGCATATGCAGTTCCAAAATCAGCTGGAACAGAAAAAAAAAAAAAAAAGCTCCAAGTTGCTGGCTAGCAATGCAGCACAGCCTTGATAAAAAGAGGTCTGATTATTCCTTGAACACAAAACACTGCTGTGAATTGATGATTGCATCTCTGTTTTTCACCCTGCCAAGATGGCTTGCAATAGTGAAGTGACTCACTTGCTTCCCATTTAAAAGAGAAATGACTTACAGACTAAATTAGGACAATCCTTTCTTTAAATGACTGAATTTTAATTGAATTTATATTAATAACAAAACAAATTTATTCTGCAATCTGAATTACTTATAGCAGTATTTTAATACCAAGCCTCGTATCACACTTTTTTTACCAAAGACCAGTAACCACTTTAGAAACGTGGCATCCCACACCACAGTTTTTCACACAAGAGGAAGAAGCTGAAGCAGGTTTTGAGCAAACACACTTCAGCAACTCCATTGAAAGGCTGACTAGTGAAATGAGAGAGGTGCAGGAATGACTCCTTGACGACATGAAGTACCTGGGCCTATCATTATATATGGGCTATACATGCTATTTATCTTTCTGGGCTTGAGAGAATACCTATATAAATGCACCACACTTACCAAATACCCTCTCTCACTACCGTACAATATCCTTGCTTCATGTTTACTAGACCTACATCAAGCAGTTGAAATGCAAAGGGTTGTTTAGTTGGGGTTTTATAAAACAAAAACCAAGGGGGAAAGAAAGAAAGAAAAAAAAAAACACAAAACAAACAAACAAACAAACCAAAACCAACAAAACAAAACAAAAATCCAAAAAACCAAAGCAAGCTGGGACACACTTCCAGAATGAGCATGCTATCTTCCTGGCTAGCCTAAAGTGAAGTCACACCCACATCACCTCCTCAAAAAAATGAATAGCTTGATAGGTAAGCTCTGCCTGTGGCAAAGCCCCAGTGACAGTATCATACAGACCATCAGAGGCAAGGGTGCCTTGTTATTGAATTTTGAAGTTAACACAGACTGCTGCCTACTAGTCCCAAAAGACTAGGATATAGTCGAGTTTCACATGGTAACATTATGTATGTAAAGTCTATTTTAAGTAACTTTTTAGAAGTTTCTAAAAAGCATTCATTATCATTTTTCTTCTCCTTCAAAGTCTGTATAATTGAACTCCTGGAGTTAAGACAGCCTGTCTTTTCAGGCAGAGATTCATGGGGGAAAAAAACCTGTCAATCAAACTATTTTCATATTTTTAAAACACGATTTTATCATTGGGTCAAATTGCAGCAAGAGGTGACATCTAAGTGTCCTTGGTTAAGTGCCTGGGTGATCTGCACAGCACTTTTCTGCAGAATACTAAAGCAATCAAAAGTCATACTGATCAAAATTCTATGCAGTACAATCAAGTATTCTCTCAGTGACAGCTGTTAAGTGAAACTCTGGAAAAGAGATTTAGGCTTGTTTGTTTGTTTTAATTTGAGGTTTCTGGTACTAAATTTTGCTTAAGAGGAAATCTCACTCTCTTCTGTCAACGTACATCTGTCCTCACTCTGAAAGCTGCCACCTCTTTTAGAACATCACACTCAGGATATTTTCTCCAGCTACAAGCTCTAAATTGCTAGTGTGCTCCCTGGGCTCATTTATCCTCCAATTCTTTCATTTCTCTTAATTTAACTAATGTTCTCCATTTACCTCATAAGGCTCTTTCTTCCTTTTCTTTGTATGATTTTGTTTCCACCCACTGACTCCACACTTTCCCTACAATATTTCTTGCCTTAATCTGCTATAAGCCATCTCTTATCCAAGTATCTCTTCACATTATTGTTTGTTACAATGTGCTGTTTTATTAGGAAAGGGAAGGGTTCATCTCACCTAACTTTTGCTAATGCAGACATCTTATGCTTGAGCTTTACTGCTGTCATTGTTGTCAGTGGGGAAAACCAGATACTTTTGCCATCCTGTTTCAGACACCTATTTCACCAGGCAGTGAAGCACACCTTGGAGGTACACATCTCGTTCCTCTGACCAGAAGTCTACACTGCAGTTTTGGATATGAATATCTGTTTTGTCAGACACCCATGGGATGAGATGAACTGGCCTGAGCAAACTGTGCTTTGGGAGCTCAACCATCACTCTCCTACCTGAATGCCACTGTGAATCCCAGCAAGACAGTCTTTGGCTCCTTTGCCTGATAACTCTGGCATAGTGAACAGCAGGAAAACAGAGAACATTACTCAGTTTGCAATAACTCACGAGAATGTCCCAAATATAGATACATACACATATTTAGAAAGATAGATTATTTGCTTTCTGCCTTTTTTTTTTCTGCTCATCCCCAGTGATTATGCCAACATATGACTATTAGTGTTTGACAACAGAAACTGCCCACTCTAACACATTTCTTTCAACTGTGATGCTCTACATCTGCTTTTTCTCTGGAGACAGAATTCATCCTGGACCTATTCTTCCTATTTCCAAATGAATCCCATCTACTCAGCCCCACTTCTTTACCAGACAACTTCCTGGCTCCTTGCAACTTCCATTATTGGAGTCACCTCTTGGCTACCACAGTTCCCTGTTTCTGCCCATCAGCCTTGCCAAAGCTGCTAATTGCTTTCTTTACTATTCATGCCATACTTGGGGGCAGCACCTTTTTTTGAACAGGAAGTGAGGACAGCTACAGGGAGTTTCCCTCTGTCCTCCCTCTTTTCCCAGGTTGTTTGCTGTAGATAAACGAAAGGAACAAAGAGTATTTCCCACTTCCCACAGGACAGAGTAGGGTATCCAGGGTCTTTGTGCTCCCTCATACCCAATAACTTTCAACAGAGGCCGATTTAAGTTGCTAAAAAGAGCCAGGAATTTTTTCTGTTTTCTGAACAGTTGTTTATGGGATCACTGGCAAGTTACATAAACTTACGATTATCACATATTCTGTGGGCACTGGGGGAGAAGCAACCCTACAATTAACATAATGTCAGATCAGGAGAATAGCAGCTACTGTGCATCAAGCATCAACAATTATGTTGATGCTTTCGCCTTGTAACTAGCTGTCAGGGGGTCAGGATAGAGGAGGTGTGAGATGCAGATCATGGTGAATATAATGATGCTAACAGCCCTCCCTCTCTTCAGGTAGCCCTGCTGCACCTTTACCCAGATAACAACCCTTCTACACCCCTTTCTCTGAAACACCTTCTTGCATTTCTTCAATGTTAGTTATAATACTTCAGGGTAGGAGATCATGTGGATTTTCCCTCAGGCAGGGCTAAAACCTATTAGAAACCCATCATTCCTTGTGCTCTAATTGGACTGATGTTGGCTTTAGCCAGGAGCTCTCCAGGCAGGGATGTCAGTGAGCCAGCAATACTCCGAGACCCAGAGGCAAGGCCACCCCTTTGCCAGGCTTCTGCATGGCACCTTGTGCAGCAAGACTTTTATCCCTTTTGAGGCTTTTAAGATGCTACTGTATTGTAAAACTAGGAATACTGACTATCATAGTATTCCCCTCTCTCCTCATGAAGACCTTCCACCCCTTTCACATAGTTAATAATCCTCTCACCCAACACTTTCCAAAGTGTTGTACATTTGTTTGTTTTTTTCCTATTATAATTATAAGCTCTTCAGGGCAGAGAATTTGCCTTTATCTATGCTGGTAATGTTAATGTCAATTTACTGCACTATATAAATATTTTCTAATAACAAGGGCAATAACAAGAATAATGTATTTACTTTAACACAGTATTTCCAGCCTTCAAGATACAATAAGAAATAACCCAAAGTCAACAAGACCAAAAGATTTGCAGAACCTTTAACCATGAAGCGGAAGTCATGGAGCCACTCTGTGAAACTTTGGTAAATTAGTTACTTATATTCATAAATAGCAGTAAAAATCCTTGCAAATTGACCCTGTGGAAAATATAAAGCAGAACATAACCAGTGTAAACCAGCAGAGCACTGCTTCACATGTGTATTATAAGGGTCACAAATGGCCTTCTAGTTACTTTTTAAACAAATGCAGTGTTAATACTTTCACTGCAACATTATGAATAAAGCATTTGGCCTGTAGCTATGAATATGGTATCTGATGGCATTTGACTTGTTTGTTTATACTGTCATCTAGAAAATTTATGTACCATGCTCTCTTGGACTCAATCTTGACTTCACCTCTTGAACATGCAGAGGACACAGCCCATGTGGAGCGCTCTGGGGTGCAGCAGTTCACCTCAGCTTTCCTGATGTACCTTGATGGCTACACTTAATACCCTCCCTACAGCAGCACAGAGCTCTCCTGGCACAAGGGAGGGAGAACAAGGTGCCAGCAGTGTCCATGCCTCTTCAGCACCATATCCGCTCATGTTGTTAATGGTTTCTTTGCTCTTTAAGGCTCTAAGGTATCAAATTAATCAAAATAATGGCAGTGATGGAAGAGATTAAACTGACAGGAGTATGAACTGCTCTTGTTTATCCAGGTGATAATACAGGAAGTGCAATGCAGATATATGTAGAGGACAAAGCCCTGTCCTTTCAATTTATAGCATGAATAGAAAATGCTTTGTGAGACTGCTGTATTCCTGTCTAAAATATATGGTTTAATTCAGGAGTGCCAGAGTGACATTAGAGGAATCTGATATACAAGTGGTCAGGTTAAATGACCTCTATGTACCTCCTTGCCTGAAGCAAGTGGAGCATTTTGAATAGGTCCCATTTATTATTCTTTTAATTGCCTACTAATATTTCTTCCAGTAGAAAAGACTAATAGAGCCCTTTTGCCTCCAAATGTCTTCCAAACTATCCAAAATGGCCAATTCAGCCAAAATAAATAAAGGTCTTCAGTTCTCTAGAAAAGAAAAAGAAACTGGACAGAGACTCAGGAGATTCACGTTCCTCAAACAGCCCTGCAACACACCTTTGGAAAGTAATTTAAACTGTCTATGCCTTGATCCCTCCCCCTACATGAAATGGTATGATTACACTTTCTTTATCCCAGACTTTATTAATCTTGCCTAGTAAGGTCATTCTCTGCTTATGGAGTATGTTCAGCATCACAGAACCATGTCCTGGACCTGCAAATAACACAGGATTACATCAGGTTGAGGAATTTTTTTTTCCCCATAAAAATCCAAACCAAAGCAGAGTAGAATAAACAACAACAGTATCATAATTTCCAATGGAATCACTGTCTATCTAAACGTGGAGAAAACAGCAAGTTTCCTTTAAAAGCACTTGCAATGAAATTCACACTCTGTCAGGTGTAAATTACAGCCTGTATCTCATCTTGTTCTATCTACAGCTCCTTTCTTAGTCATGCATAGAACCAGTGTACAAAAATATTTCCTGCATGTGATCAAGTGAGTAGGGGCATACAAGATGCAAACAAAATATAAGACTTAAAAAAAAGGGGTTTACTGGCATCTTAAGAGAAAACCAAAAGTCTGTAATCATGCCATTTCTCATTGATTTACAATCGTGCTTGGGAACACAATTCAAATAAATCTATGAAATATTTTCTTTAAGAAGTTACAGAGAACTAAGATAGCTAGAAATAAATGATAGAAAAAATAATAATCCCAGGAACACGATTATACTGTGCAATCACAGACACAGTAGATCACTTAATTTAAGTTCTAATCATAACAGACCTGCTCAGTGGAAGAGCCCGGGAAACGTTTTTCATCTTTTTTCCCCCCCAGTGTTTTATACAACACCTTCTCACTGTATATGGTTTACAACATCTTATAGATTCAGGCCATATCTATACACCACACTAAGCACTGCAGAAACCCAGTTTCATCTATGTTCATATTTGAAATAATCTCCCCAAGTCCAATGGGTTGGAGACACTGCAAAGTGCATCACTAAGTTTGGGAGGAGTCACCAGATGGAGTTGTAGTGTACTCTTGAGCTAGTCCATATTTCAGAGTACAAACAAGATTTTAGCCTGGGTAGAAAACAAATGTTCTTAATCTTCTTTAGGACAAGTGTGGCTCAGGGCAAGGAAATAGTGTATTTAGTTTAATTACATGTCCAGAAACGTCTGAGCTAGGAATAGTCTTTCAAGTTCACAGTTTCCTTTCATTCAGGAATAGCTAAAAAGTCTTAATTGTTAAACTATTTATACAAGGTTTATACCTAAGTTTTACCACTGATTAGCTCTCCAAATGCTAATCAGTTAGTGAAGACTTGATGTTTGCCACAGCTCAGAGAGAGAAGCAATAGTTTTCTGGATGATATTCAAACACCTTTGTGAAGCACTATGGCTAAACATTTGCTTGTTCAAATAGTGCATGAACAAAACAGTTTTGTATGATTTCTCAGTGAATGAAAAGAGATGCCATACCTGCTGTGAATGGCTACATATGTTCTGAAAAATCTGCAGACAAAGTACCATACTTGCCTGTTATGTCTAGCACAGTTTTTTGCACTTTCCAGGATAAGGCAATCAAGCTTTGACCATTAGCTTCCTAGCAATCAAATTTGGGCCACTAAATTCAGTTTAACTGAAGCTCACACATGTTTCTAAGAGAAGTTTAATGATGGAAAGATTCATGTTCCATCTCATCTTAGTGGTACTCAGATTCATGTATGCAGATCTGTCACTGAGAATGGCCTGGCCTCTGTTATCATTAATTGAAGAAGCATGTTAAGAGACTTAGCAGGGAAAAAAAAATATCCAAATTTGAAATGTCAAGAGACAGATCCATCTAGTTTCATATCCTGTAGTTATAATATACCTTAATTACAGTTAATTAGGAGATATTGTTCCTAGTGGAAGAGCATCTGACATAGTTTTTGTGGGTGATTAAACATAGAACCGAATTCAATGCATTTGCTGAATGTGGGATTTGTTTACTGTGACTATACAACTCTATCTAGAGTATCATTCCTGTTACATAGCACAACAAAAGAAAGTCACAGGCAAAAAATATTTCCGTTGCCTCATGATGCTTTAGTATTCCCTGCTGCCTTCTTAAATTTTCTGCTGCTGGCCCCTTAGGACTCCAGCACATGATGCAGCTCCCACTGTGGGAGGATTCTCATTGGGCTTCAGCTGAGCCACATCAGATCCTAAATGAGTAGCAGAGAGAGGAAAAGGCTGAGGGAAAACAAGTGCTCCAGGAATTGACCTCTGTGGAAAAATAGTGAAGTCTGGCACAGAATCAATGAGGGCTTCAACACCATTTGTGAAAGAGTAATCTTTGATTTATTGGAGGAGTGCTATTAGCTGTACTCTTTTCCCCATACAGTATAAAATAAAAGAAGTAGAAACCCAAGCTGAAGGCACAAGCTCAGCTTCTGCTGGTGTCAATACAGTTTTCTCGCACTCATTGATCTATGGCTGTATATGACCCTGAAATATGTTTTGCTGGGCTGCCTGAGATCATTGCTCAATGCTTAGAATAGAAATGTATGGATTGGTTTTATGACTGAAAAGTAAACAGCGTATGTCTTCTGCCTGAAAAGTAACCAAATGAACATTAGTGAAGTAATCTTTTTCCTCAGCTACCTGGGGAAAAAAAAAAAAAAAAGAAAAAAAGAAAAAAAGGTAGCATAATTGGTTAGATTACTTGTACTACAAAGTCTTGGTTTTCACAAACTCTGTGGACACTCGTTTCCTAAATACTTGTTTACTCTGAACTGCAACAATCGTGATAAATCATTTGCTATTTACTCTTTAGTACAACTACAGGTTTTGGGCAAAGATTTTTTTGTTCATTATTTATTAATTTTTCAAAGCAAACCCACTCTTTTAACACATTTTTCCACTCCCAGTGATGGATTTTATCTTTGATTTGTGATCCAGTTATTTAACTACATCTCACTACTTCTTCCATGAATTGTTTATACAGCAACTTGGCAGTATAATTTGCATATCACAGGAAAGATTCCATTACATGTTCCCAGAGGTGCGGTTTCGCTAGCTTTATCACTTTCTGCCACCTATGCACATCCCAGAAGCAGAGTGTCTGGTTAATCCAGAAAGGCATTTCCTGGCTGCCAATACTAATTAAACATTAATGGTGCAGTAACAACATTTTCAGCCACTCAAAACTTATCTCCTCATTGTCTTCAATAAATATAATACCGTAAAAGATATTTATCTTTTTATACAAATTTTCCTGCCACAGAAAAATCACTGAGCTTTACATTCACTGTATTCTCTTTGGCTGTTGCAGACTTGACCTAAAATAATTAGACAAGGAACAAATGCACAAGAAAACCCCAAACAAAACACTGGAAATAAGGGAAATGTACTCAGAAGCAGAGTAACTCCATGTACCGCAGAAGAGCTGAAGACCTGGGGCTAGACACAGTATTTGCTCTCCAGACTCTTATTTGATGACCAAATGGGATAACTGCTCTAAGTGCAAGTTTCATGCTGATATAAAGCCCATGTTTGAGTGTATTCCAGATTATTCTCCCCCCATTGTATAAACATTAGAAAAATGACATCACTGTAACTTTCACTGAGAGGAGAATTACTCCAAGAGCACTCTAGCAACATCAAAGCATACAACCACCAGGGATCAGGGCACAGGAATTAAAGGGGAACCAGAACCACACCACAGTCAAACAACAATTAATTTCCTTACACAAAGCACTGTTGCCTCCAGATGGCTTCCCAATAAGCAGACAAACAGTCCTGTGCCTTCAAACATAACTGGCCAACGTACACTTGGGGGGACACACACTTTGTGGGTACTAAAACTTGCTATCTTTGATTGTCCCTCTGTAATTCCACATTGCAGTGAAAGACCATGCACGTGAAATTTCAGAAATGCAAATTCCATTTGGTTAAAATTTGGACTCTGAGATCTAGATTAGAATTATTAACAAAAAGAGCCTTCGCAGAAAGTGACTCATGCAAACATAGTAACACCTCCCAGTTGCATTCAGTGCAATAGCCAACCCAGCATCTTTCTAGCAATGTGACAAATTCACAAAATCCCTAACGCTATAGAAGGCTTGAAGAGAGAGAAGGGGTTGACAAAACTAATGGGCTACTGAGTCAGTAGCCTTTGAGTCACAACGTCAACCTCAGTGAAGAGTGATTGAAACTGGTTATACCCCATAGCCAAAGACTGCATTATATAGTGCAATAGCCAGCAGTCATAGTGACAGAGCAAAAGGCAGAATAAGCACAGCTGTGCGCTCAAGTCTAAGGATAGCCTGGTGGGCAGGAAGGAAAATCGGAGCTGTTCCTGCCTGTTTAAAAGAGAGCATTTAGTTTTGGAGTCTATCAGCATGATCCTTTTTGAACACATTATGTTTACCGACATGCTACCCTGACATTTTCATTTAGTAGTACAAAAAAAACCAACCAGCCAAAAACAAAACAAAACAAAAAAACCCAAACCAAAAACAAACAAACAAAAAAACAACAAACAAACAACAACAACAAAACAAAAACCCAAAACAAAACAAAAACAAACAAACAAACAAAACCCAAAAAAGGCAAAACAGAAGGTAAAGTTATAAAATCAAATATGTTTTCTGCATGTTAGAAGTAGTATTGCTTCCACAGAGACCTGGAAGCTCAAACAGCTGCAGCACTGTGACAGTACATGAAAACCAAAAAATGGAACTGACCTGGGTTTCACGGTTCAAGCGTGCTGTGGCAGGGATCCCGGCACTACTTCCAAATTCAAAGCTTCAATAAACACAGTTGTAGTTCCTTGAAATGGATGCTTTTAATGCAATCTGAAAAGGGTGAGAGAAAGGGCATACTCCTGAAACCTATGTTTCTTAGATATAAATTCTGCCTGGAGAAGCCCAGCTCGTGACTGCTTGCTATTAAGACTGTACGGGAGAGAGGGAGCGTCTTTGAGTTCACATACTTAACGCTCAGTGGTGTGTCTGTGGAGTGGCAGGAAATAAACAACAGTGAGGAGGGGTTAACCAGAGACCTGCTGGCTAAAATCTATATGCCAAGAAACAGAAGGGAGAAGGCTGCAAGGTCCGATATAGTTCAATTGTTTCTAATAAGGGACCAGCCACAGAGCTACCAGGCACAAAAACGCCTGTCACAAGCTGTACCCACTTTCTATTCCCCCCAAACTCAAAATAACACTTGTGCATCATGCCATGTCAGGTCTTCTGACTTGACCTAGAACATCCTCCTAGTTCCCAAATAAGCCACCTAAGCAAAGATCTCCACAATGTCTGAAACTCCTCAATAGCACCCCAAGATCCATCCTCCAACTTATTTCCTAAAAGAGCTGTGTGCCTTCTGAAAATAATGCCACCATTCCAACGTAACTGCTTCAAGGGAACATCCACACATACAGTCAGATACAAGTAGAAATGTCTCTGAGCCTGATATGAGATAGTAGAAAATCCCTTTATTTGGAACCTGTCTATCAAAATTTCACCAATGCTTCAACAGATTTCCTTTTTCTTCACAATTGACTCAGCAGACAGGAAAGGGAAGTGCTTTTTGAAACCACCAGCCATGTATTCAAACAGAGGTATGGACTTGGGCAAGGAGCACAGCACAGGTCAGAAAATCCAGATGTGGGGAGGGCCTGAGAGGAGAAGAGAGCAGTTGCTCATTATGCTTGGAAGTGTGCAGAGGAAGAATGAGCAAAGCTATGCTTCAGAAGAGCTCTTTCTGATGCAACATGTAAAGGATGGAGCAGATATTTTCCAGACGATCCACCCCAAGCACCAACACTGGCAGAAATCAGAGACAGGTGAAGACATGGGGTACTGCCCCCTACCCACCCTCCCAACAACAACAAAACAAAACAAACAAACAAAAAACCACAAAAAAAACCCAAAACAAACAAACACAAAACCCCCCAAAAAACAAACAAAAACCCACAAAAAAAAAGGTACAAAGAAAAAATAACAACTCTACAATAGAATTACTGGACATTGAGAAAACATCCAATAGCAATGAAGAAGCATAAGGTAGTACTGTGGTTGCATACACTTTTTTTCACACAGACTTGTTATAGCTGCCAACCCAGGCAATTTTGTTTCTCTAGATATTTACTCTACACTTGCAAAAGGAAATGGCATTTTTCATCCCATCTTGACTGGAATAGAGAATACATTTGGATTATAAATAGTTTAGAATTACTTGTTAATATTGTTGGCTTTTCTGTATCTACTTGTAGGAAGGATAGGAGGGAGAAAATGGATAATACTTTACACATAAAACCACTGAATAGAAAAACAGAAAGCAAGCTTTGTTTTCAACACATTTTAACTAGTCAAGTGACAAGAATCAGTTGCCTTGGAAGCAGATCTGCAGCTAAATGAAACCTTTCACCTGTCCAACATATGAAATATTTATTATCTGAGGGTGACTAGAGATTCAATAAAGCCAGAAATACAATGCGGAAAGCAGACCCTCGCTCACCACCTCCATGAATTTCACAGGTCCTGTGGCAGCCAGATTAGATTTTGCCACAGAGAAAGGAAGTGGGCTCAATTGCAGTATTGGATTTAAGGAGAAATAAAAGTAGAGGAAAGCAATTTCTTAACTTAATATTTGATTTAACCAGATTGTTGAAGCAAAATGATGACCCTATGCTGTGTTTAGTACAGCTGGAAAATGTTATTTTCAATTATAAAGAAGAGCCCACTCTCTCTTTAGATAATTATTTTTCCAATAAATTATTCTTGGTCACTTGTTTCCCCATAAAAATTGTCCAGTGTTTTTGTCTTGTAAAAGTTGTTGGACTGTTGGTTGTGTTGTTTTGTTTTGGTTTTTTTTTTTTTTTTCTCTTTTGGGGGGGGGTGTTTGTTTGGTTTGTTGTTTGTTTGGGGTTTTTTTGTTTTTGTTTTTTTTATATTTTGCATGTGTTTTTTGGGATGTTTGTTTTTCTTATTTTTTATATATTGGAATTAATTTATTATTGGGCTGAAACTTGGAAGAGATAACAATCTGAAAAACCGTTCATACTAAAATTCAATTACAGGATTCATTGTTTATTTTATCCCAGAGCATCCCTAAGAGTTCGAACCTGCAAAATGGATCACAGTTGATGAAAAAGTGGGCATGTAATCCAGTTCACTTTATTTTTCAGAAAAAATACTTTTGACATTTCTGTGGCTTCAGAACTGTGAACCAACTATGAACATAAGGCAGAGCCATTATTTAAGAAAGTGATAATTTTGCATAGCTGCTTTCAGCAGTGAATCACACTTTGAAACAACATTTTTGTCCTTTATCACATTCATTTGTTTCTCAAAAAATCTGGATTCCAAGGCCTCTGTCATCCTTACTATTGTTAAACAGCTTTAACATCTGCATTCTAAGGTGCTGAAAATGTCTAATTAAGCTAAGGGGTAAAAATAAAGACAAAAGTCCATTGTCATTATATCCTAAATTGTGCCACAATAAAGTATAATATTTCTGCTAAGTCTGGGGGGTGTGTGTATTGAAGTGACTGAAAAATTGCAGTTAACAACAACACTAAAATATGATTGTTTTTTCCATGTCCTTATCACACTGCATGGGGCAATTGCACAAAGATTTTAGCAGTAAGTATTGGATCAGACAACATCATTTCAAGACAGAATTTCAGGCTTGTGGGTGCTGCACAAGCCTGAATGATCCTGCTCTAAAAATTAAGATGGAAGTGAGTTATGAACAAGATGGGGAGGACAGGAAGAAGAGCACAAGGAAAGGGACAACATGGTATCTCAAGGGTGCCATTGCACAAAACTGTGCCACCACAAAGTGAATGCACAGACTGTTGGAAAATGGGGATTCCTGGCTTCACAGTGGCAGGTAACATTTATCTCCAGCCTCTTTCACAACCCCACAGACGTTAAAATATTAACAAGTTGTCTGCTCCAGTTATGCTTTTCTAGCATGACTTAGGCCTGTGCCTTAAGAGAGTCCACCTCTGATCCCTGGCAGCAGCACTTCGCCATACCTAGCACATAATACTTCATTATATGCTAAGACTTTTCCTAGACTCAGCCTTCACTTTCATTGCTTTTGTACAAATTGCTTCCTCCACATCTGTTACAGTCCTTTTGCCCTCTCAGAGTGCTGTGCTTACACTTTTCCAAGTTTGCCAGAAAGAGGTTGCTAGGCTCCAAGTGCACCAAAAAGCACAGAACGTGCCTTCTTTCCTGCCTTTCCATATGCCTGGAATATACCCCTTCTTTCCCATCACAGTACATCAAGTACCTTCCCTTTCTTTCAGAAAGCTGAGAATCCATCTGTTAGGCAAGGCGCTCCATCTGCAACAACAGCAAGTCCAGTGATGTGCTGCCAATATTTCAACAAAGGGCTCCTCTAAACCCATTCCCCTGAGCCAGTAACACAGCCCACGTCCCCAGGGCGAGGATGCTCGCAGACAGGAGTTGTGTGTGGGATAGGCAGGCTCTATTCATTTGGTTTTCCCATTTCAACAAAATGCTTTCCCATACCCAAAGAAAGAGTCAGCACCATTTGGCTAATGCTCCTACCAGAAGCATTAATACTTGGGCCTTAGGAAGAGAAAGAAACATAAAAAAACAAACAAACCAAAACCAAACAAAAAAACAGAAATGCCCCCCCCCTCCCCCCACTTGGTTCCAACAGTTGCACTTGGGTAAAATACAAGGGATGAAGATGGTAGGGAGGTATCAAATCGCTTAAAGGGAGTTCTCAGGACTGTATCTGTGTCAAGCTAATTAGTGAAAGGACCTCAGTTATAAAGAAGGAAATCATGCCAAATTTTCCTTTCAGCATGAACTAGTGTAGGGCTGAGGTTCACAAACATGACTGGTAAGCCTGAGGACAAGGATGAGGGAAGAGAGCTCCAAGTTAAAGCAGGCAATTTTTCAGAAAGCAAGTGTACAGCACTTTTGTCATTCATACTTCTGTATCAGGTCTGAATACATATTGTACAGTTTATAAATACATATATGCATATATATGTCTAAACATATGTGAATTAGACAGTCACTTTTACAAAGTTTGGCTGCCGCCATTGCTTCATAAGCCATCCTGTTTCAGGAATTTTACAAGTCCAGGCTTAATAGTTTTCCATACGTGACTATACAGGAGTTAGTACGTGCAGGCCAGGATGCTCTGACTGCCTGTGTTTTGGATCACCCACTTTTTCTATCAGTTTATCAGCTGCACAGTGTTACATTTATGGCTGTTGCAATCACATATAAGTGGTCATCTGTTAAATTACATAGAACTCCTAAAGTTTTCAAAGGTGACAGTATTATTAATTACCATTAATATTATTTTCTATTTTTCAAATCGACAATTTCTTAAATCATTTGAGGCCCTTCTTAAAAACAGAAGAACTCTTCTCCACTGGAACATATGATCAATACCACTTCAACTGTCTTATCTTGATGTGCTTTTTAAATCAAGGAAAATTAAACCAAAACAACAATCAAAAACTGGGAACTCAGCAACTCAGTGTTGAGTTCAGCAGGCGACTTTAGTTGGTTTTGAAGAATAACGAACACAAGATTAGCAGGAGTAGTTGCCATCACATAGTTTAGTTTGATAGCATTAAACTATAATACACGTGCATATTATAACACTAAATAATCTCTATTTATATGCCAGGAAGCAATTCAATAAATATGTTCTGGTTTTGTCTACTTTGGCTGCCTGAGACATGGCAGAGTGTCAAGTCTCTTACCTAAAAATGCAGGCAAGCACTAATGTCTGTCCATAACGACTTCATCCAGAGAGAAATCCAGATCCTTATCTAGCAAAGCACAACAGCACATTTTGGAGATCACCCACCTATAGCAAAATACTTTGGAATATGTTTATGTTCAGTCGGTCTGTTGAACTACGGCCTGTGGGAGGGTTCCACAAGGCAATCTGCAGTGCCCAGAGCTGTCCTGCACAACCACCCGCTGGCTTCAGCGCCCTGGGGCATCTACAAAATAGGTCTAAAGAAGATGCAATATGAAAATAACAAAAGGCAAGTCCAGTCCAAATCAAAGCATCACTGGCAACTTTCTTTCCAAGCCAGGAAAGACAAAAGCTTTTGAAACAGAGGGCTGATATAGCCCAGGAGGGCTTGTGCACTGCTGATCCAAGGCACAGACATATACAGCCCCAGATATCAGCTAAATCGATAAGTCACAACAGCACGGGTGGAACATAAGGATCATTATCTCTTTGCAGACAGCAAAATGAAGCGCAAACAAAAACCCAAAAGTTACCTTTTGAAGACCTGCTAAAGCAAAGTTGACAGGAATTAGAAATTAATCCAGATCTGCTGAATTTTAGCCTGTTTCTTCAATCATCAGACCAGCATCCCTCCTGGCTTTGAAATAAGCTTTCAAACCATAACTAGAGCAATTTATATGTTCATCACATTAGCAAGGCAAGGAAGTAAAAAAGCAGTGCAAAGAATTGTTCAAGTTACTTGTCACAACAGAGATGAGCTGAACCAGCAAAGGTGAGGCAGGGAGTTTGACATTTGCCAGAGCATTTGCCTGTGCCAAAGAGGCGCAAGTTAATTGCCTTCTAATTTTTCTGTTTTCTTCAAATTCCTGAAAAATCCTTGTAGTGCTTCCAGCCCACTTTCTCTCAAGTTTTGATCTTAGTAAAGTGTCTTATCAGTCTTCTCCCTAAGTGACTGCATGGTATGGAAAGCCAGTTTAGTTTCTGGGAGTGAGTTCTTTGTAATCTGTTCAGATCTCATCTGAATAAAAGTATGTGAACAAGAATACAACATCCCATACAAAAAGCTCATTTTTTCTTTTGGAAAGAAAAGCTCCTACTCTTGCTCACATATGAGTGTCAGGAACACAAAGCCATCAGCTCTAACTTGAAAACAGAGGGGTTACATTGGGCTGTAAGTAGTCCAGTAAGTTTGTGAGTGGGATGGTTTGGTTTATACCGTCCCACGACTTCAAAACATTCTCTATTTTCAATCTTGTGAAGAGATATCCATCATACAAGCCAAGCTGGAAACTCCATGAGAAAAACTAGCTGAGCTGTTTCATCTAGCATTCACACTTGAACTTTCCTCTTCTCTCTTTGTCTGCTGCTATGCCACTTTTTGGTCTCAATGCACTTTGTGTCTATTAATCCCCTTGTGATTCTTCTCTCCACGGAAGCCACAACCCACTGTAGGAATGAAACCTGGTAATCTCATCATGAGTTTCTACTGGAGTACCACTGCAACATCTGCCTTTGCAAATGCTGCTTGCAAAGAGGATGGAAGATGCCATCAAAATGTGTGACTGGAACTATCTTGTACTAAAATCTCTGTGGTGATCATGCCAGTCTGATCCTTTAAGGTGAGCACTACAAACTGAGAACCTAAGTGTTGCTGATAGGAGCAAGTCCATGACACAAGAACTACCCCAGTGTGAGCTCTGACAACTAGTGAGTATAAAACTTCTCTTACTTTCCTCTAAGAAAAGAGCTATTTGTGAAAGGACATGTGTTTCTAAACCACACATTAGCACTGAAGCTGGACACCAACACTGCATGCAATTTTAGTGTTGACTGCAGCACAATTTCATCTCCAACACACACCTAAAGGACCCATTCTCCACACTTTTTTTCAACAGTCTTTAAATATCCCAGCACTCCAATGCAGTATCTTTCAGTCAAGCCTATATAAACCATGTCCTAATAAATACAGGCATGGCTCACACAGATGCAACTAGCAAACCAACCGACCAACTAATCAGCAAGCTAACACTGTATATTTATACTTAGTCTCCAGCTTGCTCAGTGTCCTAATTACCTTTCTTCAAATATTTTCTTCACATTCCCTTGAACTTTTTTACTGCTTCAACTCTGTGTGCATCTGCTTCTTCATGAGGCAATTTTGTTGCTCAGTTAACTATCACATTAATCAGGTGAATGTGTCTCCCTAGCATATCTAACAATTGCTCATTAAATCAGGTCTCCAGTACTGTTGAAAAATAATTAAAAACCTGTTTCCAATAAACAAGCTATAAAGGCATTAAAGGCAAAATAGTGTGTAGGAAATGTATTGGAAACACAGGACAGAAAATTCTGACCAGGCATAGGCTGGACAGATTTAGCTGAATACCACAGTAATTGCTCACAGCATCAGGCTAATAGTAAAAAGGAAGTTATAAATATTCACTTCAAATTAACAATAAACGTATTGTGGCTGAACACAAGCTCCTTTTATGTTTGCTTCCTACAAATAGTCATACAAAGCAAATTCAAAGCTTGTATACACCACGATTTGATTCCAGAATAGGAGGTATAATTGATATGGGATTTACACAGCTTGATGAAGCAAGGGAGGCCAGGATCCCAAAATCTTTTAGATCCAGTGCTCAAAGTTAATTAAACAAACGGTAAAGGAACTGCACTGGCTCCCTGCACCTTCTTCATCTAGCACCATGCATAAGGATACCTAATTATAGTTTGTCACAACCAAGGTGATGAGATAAATCTGCCATCAGGCAATTCAAACAAATATAAACTAGAGATAATAATACTTCCATTGAAAGAACAAGAGACTAAATTTGTTAAGTAATTCCCTTTGCTTTAATTGCTACACACAAAGTGAAATGACACAGTGAGACCTCAGTGACCAGATAAAATATGTCATTTCCTCCCCACCCAGTGAACCATGCAGCAGTGAAGAGATGAGTCACCTTCCCTTGACTGTATTAAAGGAATTTTTAATCTTTTCCAGTTCTCAATTTGTAAACTGAGCAATTTTAAATCAGCTTCAAGTCAATCACCCCATCTCCAAGTCAGTCACTGATGGCAGTAGCAACTTAGCTATAACGAGCATTTTTATTTTGCAATTCTTCTATATGTGTTTAGTTAGGATTGTGGTGGTTAATCTACTGTTCCACTTAATTAAATACTGTTAAAATTATACTTTAAAGTCCATCTCATATCTTACTAGCACAATTACATCTGTAAGCCTCCATTTTATATCAATCACTAATTTGCTCTCCGGCAGTGTAATTTCTCGTTATGAAGCATTCATCTCTAACAAGTCACATTATGCTGAGTGATCCTAACACTAAAGCAGCCACTTCCCATGACAAACTCATTGCACTAGAATAAAGAATAAGTAGCTGTCTTCCTCCTGAAAGCCACAGTGTTGAATTCTAGAAGGAATCACACAGTATGTGACAGAAGTAATATAAATATAGTCTTAGAAGGGTACTCCTAAGCCATGAGTGTGCTAAGGAGGTGTGTGCTGAGGACACCCTACCATCCTGCAATGCAGCTGGTGAACAAGCAATGGAACCAGTTTAACTGTACGGAAAAGTAATGACCAGACAACAGGCAGATGATTATCACAGAATTAGCCAACAGAAAAAAGAGGGAAACCCCTCTACATTTACTATAGCACTCCTCTACAAAGCAGATGATTATTGAAAAAATTAAACAGAGAAAAGGGAACGGAGGTCAGCCTGACAAAGAAGCCATAGATAGCACTGAGATCTTTATCTTGATTTTATATCTGAGTGCTCTTCACACATTACTGCAAGGTTTAGCTCCACATTATGACCTTACTCAACAGTAATTTCCCAGCCACACAGTGTGTTAAATTAGTGCTTTCCTAGGTGTTGTTTTATGTCTGCACCTCATGTGTGAAGATTTCTCTCTTCTGACTTTTGGATAATCCTAACATCTGGAGAAGACATACATACATATACAAGCATTGCTTAGACACACACATAGCATATGCTTGCATGTAAACAAAAGCACACATGAGTACATCTCTTCTGAAGTTTGCTATTCATTAATATGAGGGGCAGAGCACTTTCAAAGGGGATCTAAGTCCACTGCTTTTGGAAATCAGTTGTGCCCTAATGAATAAGTGCCAATCATCATCTATCCTAACCCACAATATCTGGAGAATATTTTATTCTGTGCAATGGTTACAGATTAAATCACACAGATACTCAGGGTTTTAGAAATTTCTAAATAAAATAATTTCACCTATTTTTATTCAACAAGTAGGTAGAGGAAAAACTATTTAAAATTAAATATTATTTAAAGCACTCCTTGACTGAAAGCAACCTGTGTGTATAAAACAATGTTTTTGTCATGAAAATGCTTCAGACAGGATTCATGGAAGACAAATTGTTTGTGTCTCTCTAAAATGACAATCTTGGCTGCTTACAACTGAACTATATAATACATTTTGTTTTGTGAAGCCAAAATTTTATTTCTCAAAAGCTTTATTAAGTAGCCAAGAAAGTCAATGCTCAGAAAGTAAAACTTAACTGATCCAGTCACAATCATTTCATTGTCTCTTACAAGCACCATATACAGATCATTGTAAACAGCCCTTGCTGGCTAAGTAGTTAAGACTGATGAAATACATTTGGCCTTTACTGTACATGGTTCTTGCAAGAAACATCCGTTTTCACAGCACTTTTCCCCTTCTCCCCAGGAAAGCAGAGCTGTGCAAGATCTGTCCCTAATGAAAAAGAAGAAAAAAATCATTAATTACAAAACCAGATGTTTCAACAATAACTACAAGATGATATGGTAGGGAGACAAAAATTATATACAGTGTTTGTGTTAAACTGTTCTGGTGCTAGTTCTGTGCTAGTTTCTACTCTGTTTTCAAGAGAAGGACAGAAACATTTATTCACATGCCACTAGTTTTACAAAAAGAAAAATGTAGATGTCCTTTGTAGTTTAAAGTTTTGGACCCTCAACCTTCCCAGGTTGTTTTATATCTAAAGCAGTTTTACTGGAGTGCCTCTCATGATCAAAACACAGTTTAATTTTACAGAATTAAGGAAGTTTCAGCTTTTTCTTATTTTTCTTGATTGGACATGTTTTTCTTATTTCCAGGTTTTTATTATAGAACAGATCTACAGAAGTCCATTAAGATGGTTTTATCTGGGACAGTTCATTTTCTTCCCAGTAGCTGGTATGAGTCTATGTTGTGAATTTGTGCTGAGAATAGTGTCGATAGCACATCGATGTTTTTGCTACTGCTGAGCAGTACTGAGGGGCCTTTAGGGGCCTTCACTGTCTCTCACCACACCTCACCAGTGAGTGGACCAGGGATGCACAAGGAATTAGGAGGGGACACAGCCCACAGAGCTGATCCCAACTGATCGAAGGGATATATCTCATATCATATGGCATCATGTTCAGCATAAAAGCTGGGGGAAGAAGGAAAGGGGGATACTTGGAGTGATGGTGTTCATCTTCCCAGGTCATCATTGTATGTGATGGAGCCCTGCCTGTAGGAAGTGGTGAATGAATTCCTTGTTTTGCTTCCCTGCATGGATTTTGCTTTACTTATTAAATTTCCTTTATCCCAGCCCATGTTAACCCTTTGTATTCTCTTCCCTATCCCACCAGGTGAGGAAATGAGTGAGTGGATGTGTAGGGCTTAACTTCCAAATGGAGTTAAAAAACAACATCTATATAAAACCCAGTGTTCATATTCAATATATATATTCCATCACTTACTGTAATACACTATCAAACATTGTGTGTTAATTAAAAAAAATTATATATATAATTCTCCCATAATATAAGAGACTTTGGCATATGAAGTTTGTTTAGCCACCCTAAATCAAGCCAAATTTATTGACTACAATATTATTAAACTGCAAAGAGAATTTCAGTTTATAATCTATTTCATATTTAAGTTTCTAAAAAGTTTATAAATTCTCAACCAAAATATTTCAAGTAGAAATGTTTATCTTCTTAACTTTCAAACATACACCTGGGATATTTCATTGGAGAACTGTTTAAAGTGTTGTTATATGTCCAAAAGCATCAGTTTTAATTCTCATTTTTACAAGAGTGTTTAAAAGTGTTGGCTTTAGTAAACTGTGGAAAAAGAATTGCAAAAGCACACTGTACAAATGACATCTCTAAAATTTAGATTATTAGAACAAGCAAGAAGAGATGCTTACGTTTATGCGGAAAAGCAGATCTATCTGTGGCAGTAATTACATTTATTGGACTTGATCTTATTTTCAACATGAATGCAGGCCTGTTTTAATATTCCAAACAATCAAAGAATACTTTTATTTGCTTTGTTCATTAAAAAGAAAACAGAGGAAAACACTGCAAATAAATCTTATTCATGGATACAGATATCTCAGCTCATAAAAGCAGTAACTTCCCAGCACACGTTTTCTACTGGGTATTATAAACCAAATGTATAAAACGCATGGTTCAATAGAAAAGTATATGATTTTGCAGTTCACTGAATCCTTTCTTCAGCAACCTTTCCATTTCTTCTTTGTGTAAGTAAATGAGAGCAAACCCAGTAGATTCTGAAAACAGACAAAACATTTCCCCTTTATCTAAGAGTTAGATGAAACCAGCAAACTACATAAAAATAACAGAATATATAGAAGCACAGAACAAAGGGGGAGGGGCATTTTTGGCACTTATTTGGTGCAATTCCTCACTCAGTGGCCAGCTCAGATCTGGTTGCTCAAGACTGCCAGGTTTGAATACCTCCAAGAATGCAAAGTTCATAGCCTCTTTGTGCAACCTGCTCTAACGCTTGACCAAATTACTGTGAATTTTTTATTTTACCTAATATTCAACTGGAATTTCCCGTATTGCAGCTTGTGTCCATTCCCTCTCCTACTACTTTTCCTTTAAAAGAAACACTTAGTTATATCCTCCTTATATCCCCCTGAAGATAACACTTAGATCCTGAAGATAGCATTTAGATCTTTCCTCAAAATTCTTTTCCACAAAAATTTCCTATGGCAAAGGTATTGTAAAAGCATGCTTGTGCAAAAGACATAATTCCACTAAACTGCAGAAGGTAACAGCTGAAAATAAACAGCTGAAAATAGGCCAAATAGACTCAGTTGCCTCAGTTTCACCTTGTATATCATATGCTCTATCAACACTCAAGAAATCTCTAAAGTGTTTGGTACAAAGACAAAACACACAGGTGATGTCCAAACAGTAGTCAAGCCACCTCGCAGATTATCATCTATTTCACAGGACTTTTGATCAAGTCCTTGTTTTACACGTGCACTTGAAGTAACAGTAAGAAAGGCAGAAGGAGTGGAAAGGTTGAGTAGATCAAAGAGCTGTTTAATTCAGGTATCTCTGATTTCAGTTTAAAGATTTTTTCATAATTGGAATTTAAGCATCTTAGTCCTTATTTTATCAGAGGTTGTACACTGATGGCTTCAGAAACAAGTGCCTGAATGTCCTAGCACATAATCTGGTTGAAGATTAAATAGTACATTTCATGTATCTGTTCTACAGCAGGAGTAGAAATCTTTAGATTTAATTGGCTAAGTGTTCTGTCCTTTCCTTGTTAGTGCACCCAGTGAACAAAGTACAGTGAGTACAAATAGCAGGTAAGTGGTAGAGGGCACATTGCCACATTACTGGAAAAGCACTGATCACTGAATTCTTATTAAAATTCTAATGTTTAGATATATCAACTTTCAGCACTGGAATTCATCTATAACTCTGTGTACCTTTATTCTTTGGACATTTCATGATTTCCCTAGAGACTATAAGGAAAAAGAAGCTGTTTATACACCCATCAGATCCAGAAACTGATTCACTTTCCAAACAGAAACACGAACTAATAGGATAGTGAAATTGTGAACTGCATATTCTGCGGCTTTAAGGTAAGCTGATAAAATCATAAAATGAAGTTCCTCAGAGACACTGAAAGCCAGCAGAGCATATTAGAGCATATTTTTTGAGTAATTGGTTATTTTTTGTCCAATGGAATATGTATTTTGAGTCAAACTTAGAATAATGCGATTACTTCGCCCATCATCACATAGTGATTTGACTGCATTTTAAGAAGTCAGCTACCAGAGAATTTGCAAGTATTTTTCAAAAACAACACAAAGCCTCCCACCACTAAGCAAACTCCATGTTTCACCGGTCCCATTCCTTTCAAGCAAGAAGTGCATTCACTATCTATTAGATATGAATTGGCTCTAAGTCATTGGTATTTCACTTTTTCAAGGACCTTATTTTTTCCCCAGCGTTTTGAGAGCAGTCAGTCAGCAACATTTGCTGTTTGACAGACATCTGCAAGAAATGCAAACACATACAAAATTCCAGCTTTCAGACAACTCAACCTAAATTACTAACTTGAAGTTTCAATATAAGCTTTTTGCTGTATGCGGCAAAGACACAGCACAAATAAAGGCAATCCTTTGTCCTAGGGATCATATTAGACATAACTAAAACAAGCTGCTCTTGAAAAAGGAAGTTCTCTTCTGCTGATGCCTCTATTTCTTTTACTAATTATTCCTCGAGTTTGCTGCACGTTCTGCAATTGTGTGATAGAGTGAAAAATTGACTAATTAAAGCATTTGAACATCTCCTGTAAAAAGGAGGATGTTCCTCTGCTATTTTGATATATTTAGATCAATGAGGGATAAAAAGTGGATTTAGTGGAAATAGAAGGTCTGACATTTGAGACATGGAGATGGCAACAGAAAAGGAGCATTGTGCTTTATAGTATTTACTCGCAACTATGTGGATGAGCAGATATGAATATTCAGAAGAAAAGGGAGATACCTTGAAAGTAAGGACAAAATCTTCACATGATTTCTCAGGAAGAGAGCTTACAGTCAAAGAGGAAAGTCACAGAAGGCTCAGAAATGTAATTACAGTACTGGCATCTTTGGTTGACTTGAAATGAAAGACATTCTTAACCTTCTAAAAGCTCTGAAGACCTTTCTTATTTACAGCCCCATGAACTCAAAGTTATTTTGGAACAACTAACTTCACGGCAAAGCTGACCTGTGAACAACTGGCCTTTAGCAGATTCTCTGCCCTTTGTGTAGGCAGAAACTTCAAGCTGACACACAAAGAACACATAGGCAAGTCAGGGCAGGGAATACACTTGGAAAGTTTACTTACCACAGACAGAATGCAAACCAGAAACATGGCACTGGATGACATAAGACAAACCAACCAAGAACAAATAAATTTGAGAGCTAAAACTGCAGAGATAGAGCAGACACTGCACCAATAATTTAGGTCACCCACGCTGGAGGTATGGAAAGAGGATTCCATGTCTTGTGGGAGTTAGCTGAAAGAGGGAACATGAGGAAGAGAAATTCCAAATAAGATGTAAGAATGATGAGAGGAGGATGACACAGCCACAAAAGCAAAGGGAGGAGAAAAGGTCAATAAGACTGGCATAGAATTAAAGTGAGGTGCTTCTGAATATCCTTACAGTTATTATCTAAATTACATACTTTATTCACCACTTAGAGAGCTGTTTAAAGAATAGTTGCATTATTAAAAATCAATATAAAACTGTCAAGGTGCCCCACAAACACAAGCTTGGGTAACCTACCTGCCCTGCAACATTTACCATCAATCTGAACTTAGTAAATCTCATCCATTCAGCCATAAATAACTGCCCAAACCTCTGCCAGATCGGCACTATTTCCAAATTTCAGCTATATTTACACACCCACAGTTAGCAGCTGACAAGTCATATATGAGGGAAATTGCCTCCCTCTAAAAAAGAGCTGCTGTCAGAGCTGCTCTGTTCCACATGGAAATAATTCAAAGGAGTTGTCATGAAAGAGCAGCTATACCCAGAATAGTTACCACAACAGACATTTTTACTCAACACCTTTCACAGTATTTTTGCAATACTTTTGTTCAATGCTGAGTTAAGTACCAAAGATAAGTTTTCTGGTTTTATTTTTTTAAACTCCTCATAACTTATCTTTCCTGAGTTCCAGGCATTGTTTTTAAGGTAAGACTTCAGACACAGGCAGGTAGGCAAAGTCCAGAGATGGGCCCTGTCTACCTTATTAGTTCCTGATAAGTATGGTCAATGCCTGAAAAGATAGGGATGAGATAAGCCATCTCACCCTATGGCTTGGTGCTGCAAAGCTGGTGCAGAATAGGCAACTTCTCACATTTCAGTAGCTGCCTCCTTCACACCTGATTCTGGCAATGACTGCAGTTTCTCCTCTGGGAGGGCTCTCTGTCTTTTCTTCTTCTTAATCTTTTTTTCTCTTCCTCCTTCAGAGTACCAAGAAGGTGAGAAAGCATCATTGGAATGTGGAGAACAGACTGCCTTTCATGAACTGGAGTGATAATAAGATACTGGTGGTGACAAGTCTGCAAGGTCCAGGAGATGTGAGCTCTGAGACTAGTATTCTAAAGAGAGAAGCATGCAGAGGGAGAAGGATTTTCTCAGTGAAAAAGAGAGGAAAAGCCTCATGCACCCACTAATCACATAATGGTTTGGATTGCAAGGGATCTTAAAGATCGCACAGTTCCACCCCTCTGCCACAGGCAGACACACCTTCACCTAGACCAGGTTGCTCAAAGCACCATCCAACCTGGCTGTGAACACTTCCATGGATGAGGCATACACAACTTCTCTGAGCAACCTGTTTCAGTGCCTACTGCAGCCTCCTGAACCTAAACCCCAGCCCCACAGCCTCTGCAAAGCTCCTCACTCCTTTTCCCCAGCTGTTCTTAGCCACCTTGCCACATTCGTTCTCTTTGTCCACACAGAGCTGACCTCTTGTCTGCCGAGGGCATCTCCTGTAGATCAGCCATTGTCTCAAACCATTTTCCCTTAGTCTCTGCATCCTAAGCACATCCTGCTACTGCAGTCTCAGGCTCTGTCTACAGGGCCAGAAAACCCTGCAGTGGTCCCTCATAGAACTGGACATCTGAATGGCACATGTCTCTCTTCTGACATGTATCACCCTTGCAAATGGACAAAGAGGCTCAGAAAGGTGACATGTCCTCCACATCCAGTTTTCAAGCCTTTGCAGTGTCATGGCACATATTATATCATCCAAAATGGCACATCATGTTTTTTCTTTTTGTCCAAATGAATGGACTTCCTGAATGGAAGTCTTAATAGGTTTGCTTTGAAGGTAATTTAAGTAACTGCTTCATTCTCTAATCCACGAAAAAGGTACACCATAAAAGTCACAGTAATTTTAGTTACTTACAGAAACATTTGTAGAGATTTTAGTATCATCTACTATACGTGAGCTGTATTGCCCTAAGTAAGTGAATCCATAAAGCATAGGTTTTATTATAAGGTAATATTAACCTTGGCGAAATAATCAGTATTCCTGAGTCACCTCTGATTTGGTTAGAGGAGATACTTACTCCAAATAAACCTAAACCAAAAAGATGATAGCAACACTGAAGACAACATACGAATTTGGGATAGTTACTGAATTTTAGATCCACTGAAAACATTACAATTAAATGAAATATAATACTTTCTTATGTGCCAAATATTCTCTCTGCTTTTGTTTGGTTCACATAACAACCCGAAACAAGTATCCATTCTTCTCAAAGCAGCAACTCACAATTTCAGATAGCAAGTATGAACAATTGACATTCTACCTATATATATCTATAGGTGTATTACATATATGTGCATAAATATATACACATATATAGAGAGAGACCCACCAGTTTTTGAACTGTGCTGTGCCACAAGTTATCACAGCTGTAAAACAGGCTGGATAAACTTGAAAAGAAAATATGGACAGAAATCCTGCTTTGCTGAACAGCATGCCCAGTAATGATCTCAGCTCTTAACATGATGACAAAATTCAGAGGGTCTGCAAAATTCCCACCCTGCTGCAATAAAGCAGGTTTCTTTTCCCCTCATAATTTTTCCAACTTGGGACAATCACTCAGTGGGTTTGTGGACTCCCGTTTCATCCTCTTGTTATACAGGGTGTGAGAACTAAGTTTACCTCCCCTCTTTCATTTATTTATCCTAGACTTGTACTCCTCCTTAGGCAAAGCACCCAGTGCCTGCCTTGGCTCACTCTCACAGGTTTCTAAGCCATGACAGAATGATATGGACATAATCCTTGGCATTTTTTCCACCGCTGTCCAAAGCGTTCTCAGCAGCAACAGTGAATATTGTCCAACATAATCAGACATTGAGTAATGTGAAGCTAAAATAAGACAGAGGGACCAACCAATAATAGCCAAGGGTCTCCTCCACAAATGGACCCAGTCCATGAACTCAACCAGATGTACAAAATGCTCTCACAACCAGCATCATGCATTAAATCTGCATATTCCTACCTCAGGACTCTGGTAGGGTTTGACTGCTATGTTTTTGACAATATTTCCCCAAATGTTTAGCTCTCTTGTTCATTTTGCCCTTCAAATGACTGCTAATAGCATGCCTGCAATTTGGGGACAGGAGGGGTTTTCAACTGTCAGGAAGAAGAGCATGTATTTTTTCTATTGTGAGGAGTTTTGTTGGTTTGTTTTTTGTTTTTTTTTTCTTTTTTAAATCAATTTGGCACTGTAAAATACGTATTTCTCTGCCTATTTTGTTTTAACTACACTCTACTCTTGGCCAAGAAGGCAAGAAACATTTCTTGCAAGTTGTAATTAAAAACCAAACCACACAGTATTCTTAGTAGCTGGATAAACAGCCATAAATTATTTAGGTGTGCATGCCAGTCTCTCTGTCTGTCTGACTCTGAAAGGGGATCCAGGGCACTTATTCCCAGACTTGCACTAGATGGGAAGCACTCAGTAATTTCACAAAAGAGTGATGTGTGCAAGACCCTATAATATCAACATGGAAGGCCACACCAATGTCTTTGTTAAGCTTTGAACACAGATCTACAGCAGGAAAACTCGATCCTGTTTTGGAGGGTAATAGAGAAATGCTGCGCATCACTCTACAACATACTAATACTTGAAAAGATCCATCACAGTACAGTTTTATCCAAGATAGTCATCCTCATTGCAATGAAAGTATGTTGACAAAACCTGAGGTAAAGCCTATTGAAATATACTTGGTTGCATATGAAAACAGGAATGAGTCATACACTCAAGCTCATACCTGCCTACCATCAGATGAGCCGTGGTGAGATGGCAGATGTTCACACTGCTCAGGCCAGCACAACTTTCATAGCACCATGCACTTGCTTGATTTTTTCCAAAAAATCAAGCCTAAGCATGGAGTTACCAACTTCAGTCACACCAAGGCTGACTATTCTTTACAGAGCAGCATAAAAAAAGAAAGTAATGCATGAAATCAACAAGAAACTGCTTTTGAAACCTGTATCACACTTTTTAGGTTCCTCATTCTTCCTCCCCCCTAACTGCACTACTTTTGCAACAGCAACTGCTGCACCAACTGAATCTGTACAGCTACACTACAAGTAAGCTCTGGCCTCTATATATTAGAAAACAGCAAGCAAACAGCTTCTTGTAGTTACCATTCTGTATCTTTATCCATTTTTTTTTTTGCCTTTATTATCTGCACAACATCTATGCTGGAACTTCTTGATAATAATTTTAAGTCTAGCAAGTATGATAAAGTAGCTGAGATAAGTTGCCTCTCTCACTTAGACATTACGTCAACATGCCCTCTCCAGAAAGGATAAAATATTTATGATGATTAATACAAAAGACATTACAGACAGAGCATTTCAGGAACATCAGAATAGATTAAAATTTAAAACAATAACATATCTAATAGCTTTCTCTACTTTGAGATCTGAAGGGCTGTACCAAGATCATTCTACCAATTCAGAAATGACATTAAAAGACATTTTTATATAATTTTTAAGTCCCATGTGAAATTCAAGTCAAAAGCACCCTAAATTCAGATTACAGTATTTTTAAACTCACCATGGCAGGGAAGGTTGAAGGCAACAAAAACTCCCTGAGTAACCTGGAACCTTGCTTTTATTTTATTGATGTAATGAGAAGCAACAATCCTTTGAGAATAATCAGCAGCCATTTTAGTCTTGATTGATCAATGCCAGCTGAATGTGGTGTAGATCAGCTGTGGTGTGGGATGGAGCCATGAGTCACCTTGTTGGGATCCCATTCCCCCATGGCTCAGATGCTGTGTTTGCACTGAGGCCTCTTCCTCACTCCCTGCCTGTGCTTTGCTGCAGCCGGGCTATGTCTAGTCCCATGTCTTGCTGGCTTTCAGTCCTGCCTGGGAATGACACTGCTCCCGCCTCTGCTCCCACCTCGGCATTGCCACGCTCCCAGCTCCCCTGGCCCTTAGGAGCAGCCCTGACCTAGGGATGTGTGGGGACATCCTGTATTTCCCATGTTATCCCATATACCTGCAACTTCTTAGAAAGGCTCTCAACCCACCTTTTTTTTAATGGAATCATAGAATAATTTAGGTTGGAAAAGACCTTCAAGATCATTGAGTCCAACTGTTAAGCCAGCACTGCCACCCTGGTAAAGGCCAGAACTTTATCAGCCTTACATTTTCTGTAAGATTGATATTTCCTGTAAGACTGGTTTGTTTCGCCTAGAGAAGAGGAGACTGAGGGGAGACTCTATTGCTGTCTTCAACGTTCTTGTGGTGGGAAGCAGAGGGCATGTAGTGATCTCTTCACTCTCATGACCGGTGACAGGACTCAAGGAAATGGCATGAAATTGAGTCAGGGGAGGTTTGTGTTGGATATCAGGAAAACGTTTTTCACGCAGAGGGTTGCTGAGCACTGGAACAGGCTCCCCAGGAATGTGGTCACAGCACCAAATCCCCCTGAGTTCAAGAAGCGTTTGGACAATGCTCTTAGGCACATGGTGTGATTCTCGGGGGTCCTGTGCAAGGCCAGGAGTTGGACTGAATGATCCTGATGGGTCCCTTCCAACTCGGCATATTCTATGAAAAATACCAAATCTCTTGAATTAAGTGGTTCTACACACTGACCATAATCCAGTGAAGCCTTTGGTTTCCCTGGGCTGGCTGAACAATAAAGACAGGCTGCAGCTGTGGCCCCAAGGATGGAGAAGTGTCTCCTGGACAGAACCAACTGAGTCTTCCCACAGCCCACCCTGGTGCCGTGGAAGGAGGAAGACAGAGGCTGAAACAGTTTTTAAAAGTAAGGCTGTGCAAGACCAGCAGGGTGATTGATATCTGTTCCAGACCACAATTACACTGAGGAAAATGCTGATGAGGGATTCCTCAAGCATCTGTTTATATTGTATAAGAGAGAAATCTGAGTTATCACAGAGGATTTAACAGCACACACTGGAGACTTTGTGCTGCTTTAAAATAAATTAAAAAAAATTCTACACATAGACATTTTTTGAACTCAGTAAGAACTGCATTTAGTTTGCAGGAATATTATACCTAATCTTGAATGATACCATAAAATTTACCATAAAACTAAAAATTAGCAGTTGCTTCTTTATGAATTATACCATTTGCTTATTATGTTTCTTATTCACAAACAGGATAACATGAAAACAAATACACCTGATGCCTTAAAAGGATTCATTTTGCAATCCTGAAAACAATTACAAGCAAATTCAGCTGGGAGACAGTTTATTTGAGAAAAAGATGAAAGCTGGGATCAGTTAAAGAACATTTTACCAGACACTAAAAAAAAAACATTAACAATGAGAAAAAAGGAATACTTGCCTGAAACGACTGGGTTACTCAAGTAAAAATAGACGTAAAAATTAATCTACATCAGGGAACATAGGGAAATGGATTGCAATTAATATACATTAGGTAATTAGAAAAAAAATGAAAGAAGGTAAAAAATCAATATTATGTAGTCTAAAGGACAGTAACAACTTTCTAGCATGACAAGAAGAGGAATTGCAGCAATGACATTAGTCCTTTTTTGAATGGAAATGATAAAAATGCCAATAGAGATGCAGGAAAGTTAAACATGCTCAATAAATAGATCAGTTCTGCTTTTGTCAGTGAGAAGCAGACCCTCTTAAGTTTACTCTTCCACACCAAGTGTGTCTCTCTGCCAAATGCACTTCTTTATTCTAGTTCTATGCTGGTCCATTTGGATTTTCAGGTGTTTTGATGGTTAATGTTTCCTTTTATATTGCCTTATACAGTGCTTCCTTAGACTGAGCTTTCCTTCTATGTGTCACCACTTGACAAGTGAGCATGAAATAACTCCAAAGAAGGAAAATCTGTGTTATTCTCAAGAGATTCCTGAAATCGCTCCGTCACTGTCCTCGACCCACCCCTGCCATGATACATAGGTGCAGTTTACGTGGCTACTTCGATGTTTTAATTCATACTCATCTACAATAAATAATACTTTCTTTGCTTGGAAAGTATCTTGGAAGCATATTAAACAGCAGCTGTATCAGCACTTCTGTATAAAAAGCTAGCTTAGGAGGTTTTGAACCACTAACATTGATTTCCAATTAATCTTAGACTACCAGAGAAATTCCAGAGCAATGGAAGATCGCTAAAACTATGCCAGTTTTGTAAAAGGTAAATAGGATGACTGAGGTCTGCACAGACCTATCAGCCCTTCATCAATCCCAAACAAAAAACAGAGTGCTTGCTATCAGATTTCATGCCATAAAGCTATTGTTAATCTTCCCCAAACAAGCTTCACCGATGACAGGGATTTCCTGAACAAGACCACAGAAAAAACCTTAATGGACTCAGCTAAAGCAAAAAACATACTGAAACTTGGACCAATTAGGGAGAAAAAAAAAAGGAGAAAAAACCTCCGGAAATTTAAAAACAATTTAAAAAACCACCACATAGTGTTATCCTTATCAGTTGCTTTACGTCTGTCCCCCAACATTATAGTGCCATTTTAATTTATATTTAAGCAGACAAAAACAATAAAGAAGTTAAACTGAATAATTACATAGCAAAAAAATCACATTTGATGTAATAGGACATCTCCTAGAACACTATGTATTTTTAAAACATTTCTAGATCCTTTGTACACCTTTAATTTGCCTTTTTTTTTTTTTTCAGATCAACAAGTAAAATTTAAATAACATCTGGAAAAAGCATGTTGTTTTTCATTAAATCTTAATTGTTCATCAAGTCCAGAGCTTTTAAGTACAGGTAGAAAAAGGACATTTTGCATGTTTCCTCTTGGATTGCTTTTATGTGTTAGTTGCACATAGTTTATATTCATCTAAGGAGATCCAAAAAAATCAATGAAACGAAAGCAAACAGCAATGGTAAACTTTCAAAAAGCGAATTTTGAGGAAATATTTGGGTCTATAATGTCATATTTGTTTGATGGTTTTTCTGGGGGGAAAGGGTGAAACACTCACAAGAAAGGAAGCCTCCCAATAACAAATATTTACAGGGTGCCATTTGCAGTTATAACAAGCTTTTGAAAATACATGTATGTTGGGAGAGACACCTGTCAGAGACTGCTGAGAGAATAATTTTTACCTATGGAAGGAACTGTCTGCTGCTGCCACAAACACCTGTTGTATACCCTTTGCCATAGAGCTGCTGTTTCTGCAAGTTTTTATACTGTTCAAGTGTTATAGTTAGGATAAAAGATGTATTAGATAGGTAATTAATACCATTCTATTACTTCTGTATGTCCAACTGTTCTGCTTGGTTCTGGGAACTCTGGTTACAGCCCCCTGATTGGTTCTTGTACCCCTCAAACCTCACTGACTGGCCGGGGGGGCAATGCAGCTCCACTCTATAAGGCTAAGCCACCCCAGTTTTCCTTTATAAGTCACAAACCCTCCTTCCCTTTTCCTTTTGTGTGGCATTTCACCCCTAACTCCACCCAAGTTCTAGAACCCTCTGACCGAACCCTATAAGAATCCCATGCTCTCCTTAATAAAGTGTTCACGCCCGTTTACAACCTTCCCCCCGTGGACCGTGTCCTCTTTCCCTTCCAGACCGCGACACATGTACATTAAGATAGACCATAACAGTTAACTAAGGTATGAATTATCTTCCTATATTTTAGTATGCTGAAGATTATTTTCTTTCCCAGCTGAAATCACCTGGCTTCTATTTATCAATCATTCAAAAAGGTTAGTCTTGACACATTCCAAGGCTGTGTTTAGGAAGTATTATTTGCCCATAAGAGTCACAGACTGCTAAGCAGATTTACAGCCTTGTACATAAGTTATCCTCACTAATCTTTGCTTAAGAGTAAGTTGAGTCTGATATGACAGCTAAGCAGCTTTCAGTGTTGTACTGAGTTACGCTTCATTGCTCACGGTGACTCTTTTTTTTGCCAAATGATCAATCTCAATTTAGGTTTGGGGGTGGGGGGTGGGGAAAGAAAGATGAGAGAATGGAGAGAAGACAGTCCTAGTCTTCTCTCTGTAAAACACAACAATTTCCTGACTCACCAGTGGCTTCTGTGTTGAACTGGGCTGCAAAGAATTCCAAGAATGGCTTGAACAGGGAGGGATTAACCATGTACATCATAGGTGTTTGCAGATAATAGTCCAGTACATTTATAATTCATACATTCAAAGCGTCTAGGAGACTCTCTCATTCCTGTGAAAATCACTAAGAATTGTGATTATTTATAACCAATTTTTTAACCTTCTTTCTTTAGTTAATCTTCAAAACTTCTCCCTTACAGACAGGAAATATGAAGCATCGAATTCTACTTTCCTATCCCTAAGTATGTATGATTTGTAGAAATAGGGAAAATTTTCAGCATTGATTGGTCTATACATTGAATTACTGTGATCCTTTCCAGGAGGTGGAGAAGCTCAGTCTGCTACTCTTAGCAGGATATTAAAAAAAAAAAAAAAGAAAAAGAAAAAAAGGAAAAAAAGCATTAGTTAACCATTTTTAAAAAAATACTTCTCCTTAGAAAAGAAAAGTAAATAAACTAAATCTCCCTACCCATAGTTGCCAAGGCAAGAAGTAGAGGATACAGAAAAAGCCTTCACACCTGGGGCAAACCTGAGTGCTGTCAGGCCACTGAAGATGCAGCTCTCAAAGCACAAAATCCTTCCCAGTAACACCATGTGTCCAGGCCTGAGCTCGGCAGAACTAGGACGACCCAGCAAGAGGGCAACTGGCAGTTTGGGAGTCTGTGCTAGCACACAGAGCTAGCTCTAAGATACATACAGCAGCACATTTTCAGGTCTCTGTCTCACATTCAGCCTTGGATTACACCTGCAAGATTACACAAAGCATGGGAAGCCAATATATTGCACACCCTTCACATGATACTACATAAACATTCTGCCTTACCAGTAGTTTCTAAGAATATCAGTCCTTTCTCTGACTGATGCAAAAAAAAGAGACTCGTCTTTGCCTCCAAAATTCATTAATTGATTACTCTGAGAAAAAAAAAACATAAGAGGAAAAGTCTTAGGAATGGCAGAACTACAGGACAAATCTTGTAAACCCCTCTATCAGAATTTTTTTTTGGTAGAAATACCATTGTTTTTGTGATTATGTATCACTGGAAATTTACTTTGCACAGTACAACCACCACACATTCAGTTTCATGTGCACAAGCATCCCTACAGTCAGTGGTGGACCTGCCAAAGTCCTGTCCTGCCAGTTAGCATTTGACATGCCGTGAAAAGAGACAGTGAAATCAGAGCTGCTGTGCAGCTTGACTTGCTGATAACTGATCTATATGAGATAGCATGACAAAATGTGAACAATGATGCTTGACATCCCACATGTTATCCCATGACAGAAATGTTTGGAGGGTGGAACAGAATGACACAAAAAGTATGTGGAGCATACTTTTCTTTCCATGCTACTCAAGTGACATTGCTTTGGCAGTTCAGCGTGACACAGTAAGTACAATATCCTACATAGTTTCTAATTTGAAAAGATACACTAATCTGACAGAGAGAAGACTTGACTTTTTATTCCAGTTGAAGTTCCATATATTTAAATGAAAAGTACACATAATTTAAGTGTCTGCTTGTAAATAACCTCATAGACTAAACCCCACACTGTCACACTTGTTTCCCTAAACAAAGTAGAATACTTCATTCTCTCTACCTGAATTTTCTCAGCAGATTTAAAATAAACACATATTATGCTTTTTTGTAAAAGTAACAATTGATGAACACAGAGCTTTTTCCAAACCAACAATTGTCAGCATTTTGCAGCCTCTCAGTGAAACAAGTGGTTAAAATACACACATTGCAAAGTTCCATTTGCCAGTCATTGATAGCCCTGGGACATACTTTATGCACAGCAAAATGTTTGCTTCCCCCTCCATTAGAAAACAGTGGAGGGAAAAAAGGAAAAGGTCTTTCTTTTCTCCAAGTAAAAAATGTTTCCCTTTCCTTGGTACAATTAATTTTTTTCCCCTTACATTTCCAGGTTTTAATTGTTTGGGCTTTTTTTTTTTAGTTTAATTTGGTTTGGTTTTTTCCCCATTCCCTTTTCCAGCTCTACCGTCAGTCTGACCAAAATCTAGAGTTCCACCCAAATGGCTATTTTCCTATTTAAACATACTAAAGATTGCCTTTATCACAATAAAGGCAATCTTTTTGTTTGACAGATTCTTCTCTGCTTTCCTGAGGAGTCCTTATTCCTCCTTGCACCTTGAAAGAAACAAATACTTCAAGATGGAGAACATCACAACAACTTCTCAGCTGTCACTGTCAATATATAGATGGTGTGCCATCACCAATTCAGATATGATTATATTTATTTTGCTTTTCCTCGGGAGAAACAACAGTCATTTATCCCCTTGCCATGTACCTGCCTTTTCCCCTTCGCAATCTTACGTCCAAACAACCCACTAACTACACTGCAATGGATGAGCTGTATATGCACTAACTCAGGAAGTGATTTGGTAGAATTAACATTTAGAAGCAGGCACCAGTAGTTATTTCACACATTATTAACTTATATTACAATTCAAATAAGCTTACAGCTGGCAAAAAAGTCTCTTCTGTAAAGTGATCTCAAACATAATAGGCTTAATCAGAGATAAATTAAATTAGTCAGTCATGCATACTACAGCATATTAGCACTGAGTAGTTATTAAATACATTTTCAGTTATCAGTTGTGCAGGCAATATTGTAGCAAACAAAGTGCATGGAAAACCAGTAAATAAACTTTATGTTTGGGAGGCTACATGTTTGACATTTCCTAGGTTTTATCAAAATGTTACACAATCTTCACTACTATAACTGCCACCAGGTTAAGTCCCCATAAATGATTCAACTTCACTCCCCGGCAATTAGCCAAAAGCAGAGCAGACAGAACTAATGAATACCTAGACAGCAGATGTTCAGTGTGGTTTTCTGTTTTGGAGGGGCTTTCTTCCATGGCAGTTTTCAGAAAGGAAAAAAGCATGCATGGATGAGTCATAGCTGGTACACAATTGATAAAGAACAGACAGGCAACATTTCTATCAGTTATAAAATTAATCTTTTTGTTTAAGGTTTTTTCAAATTTTTTTTTCTCCTTCTCTTTCACTACTACAGTTTGAAAAGGTCTTGTAATTGTGTGCAAATATTGAAAAGCATTGCTTTTGCCTTGCTGCTATCATAACTCTCTTGTACTGCTGTTGTAGCAGGCAGCAGCATCACCTTCATCTCTAGCTATATATTTGTGCAAAAAAGAATACAAAACAAAATCACTCATACACATATTACATGAGGAATCATTACTTTTGTGATAGGATCCTAAAGCCATATCTTGTTCTCTCATCCATACTTTAAAAACCCATTAGTACAGTACCTAGAAATATCATAACTTGCTGAGGCTGACCAAGAAGACTTGGGAGCATGTCTGACATTCTCTTACACTCTGCACATTTAAAACTCAATGTAAGGTGACAAGAACATTAAGCTGCCCACAGACCAAAATGTGAAACTAATCAGTATCTGCTCTGAGCCACAGGTACAATAATTGGAAAATTAAAGTGCCTGTGAACTGCTAAAGCTGGCTGCATCAAAAAGCAGCACCTTGAAATGATTAATGAAGACAAATGTATGCAATTATTTCTATTGACAACAATTTCAGACAATTGCAGACTAAAACAATAACACTATAGCTCTCATTTATTTTCCCTAAAGCTCGCTCCTTCCAAGAATCTCCTGCTAAGAAACCTGTAAGCACTCACGGGTTAAAGAGTTTTAACCGGAAGCTCATTTAACTTAGATGTGGAACACACAGGTCATTTGCTGCACCTACTGTAATCACTGTCTGTGAAAACTGTGGTACAGAGGACATCAGTCACAACGGAGACATTCACCATCGGCCCTTCACCTGAAAATGTTAACATGTCCTGTAAAAGTAAAATGACTCAACCGATATGTGATGGGAGCGCACAACAGACCTCTTAAGAAAATCATTCATGGCAATATTGTTTCAAAATGTATCTTTTTTTTTTTTTTTTTAACTGATCCTACCTCAGCCATCAGTGACCTGGCCAGTCCACTCACTCAAATAAATTATCCTAACGTGCACCACCATGGACAAGGCTACTGCAGCAGCTCTGAACTGCACAAAGCAGGGGGCTCCATTTCTTGGGTGTGAGAGAGGGAGTTGGACTAAATAAATTCTCTTTAAAAGTAAATTGTAAACACACACATATATCTATATATCAATGGGATTTTTTGGCGTTTCCCCTTCCCTTTTAAAATACTGGTTAAAAAAAAATAAATAATTCCTTGAGTCCTCTGGTACATTGGAAGTAGTCTGAAGCAGAAAAAAATTAAATAGTATCTATTTTTAAAGGAACTAACTGAATCTTATTAGGAGAATCCTGACTCAGGATTTTCACAGAATTTCTTCGGTAAAAGCATGTCACATGTTTGGAAGTCACACTGGAAAGAAAGTTAGCACTGTAGGCAACAAGTATCAGTCAGGTTTGGAGAAGAAGAAAGGCTTCACCACTTTGAAGGCAATCCACGTAAAATACAAATGACCAGTCTTGTCTTCAGAGTATGTTATGACTATGCAAATACACATATATTCACAGGCTAGGAAATGAAACCAACCACCATGCCTGTATCATGCATGAACATGGATAGTTGTGCTACCCATATAGCCATATTCATTTCTACACTCTTTCCCGAAACACTCTCTCCCATCATTTCTTAGCAATATAATCTGTTTCAGACAAGTCTTTTTCAGGCCAGGCTTTTAACAAAAGCAGTAAGAATGGTTTGCAGCAGACAAGCAGAATTTCCACACGTCTGTTTATTTCTATTTCCATAAGAATGGTGTTTTGGATGAAAACACACTTGTGATGATGCAGCTGTCCAAAGGCATGATGTTCTCACGCATTACATTTTCTGTCCTTTTTAGTTACCCACAATGGAAAAATATAAAGTATTATTAAAAAATGATAGACATATTTAAAAACAGTTGGGAAAAAGAGACTGTGACAAAGAAAAGTCCCTGTGCAGATGCAAGTCTATATTATAATTCTAGCCCATAATGGCAGTAGAGACAAGAAGATTTTTTTTAACATTTAAAATACAGGAAATCTGGTTCAATTCTGTAGCTCTTCAAGAATTTATTGCATGACCTTGGACAATCTCTGAGGTAAAACAGACAAACCTCTTTGTGATTTTAGATATCATCCCATATGAGGGGAAAGCTTGAGCCTCTGTGAGAAACTTGGCACAGGATTTCCAAGAATGCTGAGAACAGAGTTTATGAGCATGTGGTGGACAGAAAATTGGATGAAACAGGGGACCTGGAGGGCTGTAATCAGTGTCACAGAGTCCAGCTGGAGGCTGGTCATGTGTGGTAATTGATACAGGGGTGAGTACTGTTCAGAATCTTTACGAACAGCCTGGATGATGAGGTGGGGTGGACCCTCAGCAAGTCTGCAGAGGATACAGAAGTGGATGGATTTGCTGCTACACCAGAGGGTTGGTCTGCCATTCAGGGGGACCTGGACAGGACCTGGCCATGCGGTTCACCTAAGGAAGATGTCAAGTCCTGCCCCTGAGAAGGAATAACCCCAAGTACCAGTGCATGCTGAGCCATGAATGGCTGGAAAGCAGCTTTACAGAAAAGGACCTGGGGGACCTGTAGGACAGGCCCCTTGCAGCAAAGGCCAATAGGGGGAGGGTAAACCAGCAGGTCAAAGAAGATAATTCTTTCCCTCTGTCAGCACTGGTGAGGCACATGTGAAGTGCCGGGTCTAGTGCTGGGATCTCCAGTGTAAGACAGATATGCACACAGTGGAGTGAGTCCAGCAAAAAGCCATACAGCATCATCCTTGCTATAAGAACAGGCTGAGAGAGCTGAATGGTTCAGCCTGGAGGGAAGAAAACCTAGTAATCTTATACGTATGTATAAATACCTGATGGGGTGGGAAACAAAGATTGAACCATACTATTCTCAGTGGCACCTAGTGACAGAACAAGGCAAAAAAAAGAAATTGAAATATAGAAAATTCCTATAAACATAAATTCCCCTATGTTTTTACCTTTCTTTTTTCTTTTTTTTT
>VXAU01001869.1:136561-295547 GCA_013399695.1 Formicarius rufipectus
TTTCTTTTTTTTTTTTTTTTTTTTAACTGTGAGCATGGTCAAGCACTAGAACAGGTTGCCCTGAGATACTGGCATTTCCACCCTTGGACATATTCAGCATTTAAAAGGACATGGTCCTGGGCAACATGGTGTAGTTGACACTATTCTAAGCAAGGGGTTAGACTAGATGGTTTCTAGACATGCCTGTCAGCCTTACTCTTTCTGTGATTATGTAGGGATCTGCAGACAGTAAACATTTATGGAAATAAGGATGGAGTGATTCCAGGTTAAAGTATTGAAAATGGAAGTATTCTCACTTACAGAATCTGAATGTCATAGATCACAGAATCATTTCAGTTGAAAAAGACCTTTGAGATAATTGAGTCCAACTGTTAACCCAGCACTGCCAAGGCCACAACTAAACCATGTAACTAAGCACCACATCTACACTTCTTTTGAATGCCTCTGGTGTAGGTGACCCAGTAACTTCCCTGGGCAACGTGTCCCAGCACTTGACATCTCTTTCTGTGAAGAAAGTTTTCCTAATACCCAATCTAAATCTCCCCTGGCACAGTCTGAGGCCACTTCTCTCACCATACAGCGTGTTACTTGAGAGAAGTGACTAATCCCCACCTTGCCACAACCTCTTTTCAGGTAGTTGTAGAGAGCAATAAGGTCATCCCTGAGCCTTCTCTTCTCCAGGCTAAATAACCCCAGTTCTCTCAGCTGCTCTTTGTGCTCCAGATCCTTCAACACCTTCATTCCATCATCCACTAAGTGGGTCCCCTTGTCACAGAAGGAGGTCAGTTTGGTCAAGCACGCCCTGCCTTTCATAAACTCATGCTGGCTGAGCCTGATCCCTGAGTTGTCCTGTACCTGTCCATTTACGGCTTTCAAGATGGTCTACTCCATGACCTTTCCTGGCACCGAGGTCAGATTGACAGGCCTGTAGTTATTTGGTTTCTCCCTCCAGCCCTCCCATAGATCATTCTCACATTTTCCAGCTGGGACCTCCTCGTTGAGCCGGGACTGCACGTAAATGATGAAAAGTGGCTTGTCAAGCACTTCTGTCAGCTCCCTCAGTACCCATGGGTGGATCTCATTTGGATCCATATGCTTGTGTGTTTAAGTGGTGTAGCAGGTCAATAACCATTTCCCCTTAGATTACTGGAGCTTTGTTCTGCTCCCTGTCCTTGTCTACCAACTCACAGGGCTGGGTACTCTAAGAACAACTGATCTTACTATTTAAGCCTGAGGCAAAGAAACATTAAGTACCTCAGCCTTTTCCTCATTCTTTGTCACTGTTTCCCCCTGCATCCAATAAAGGATGGAGATTCTCCTCAGCCTTCCTTTTGCTGATGATTTCTTTATTTATAGAAACATAACCAACAGATGAGAGAAGAGTACTTATATATATTCTCTCCTCACCCAGTTAAGATTGCTGTCTTAACCTTGGGTCACACCACTTCTTCTCAGATAACTAGAAATGGCAGAATACCATCTTCTGGGAGATACTGGTCCTCTGGTCCAGAAGGGGTGTGAAAGAAGCCCTCATTTCCTCTGCAGTCTTGAGGTAGTTGAAGAGGGACCATAGCATGTCTTCTGCTTTACACGACAGTAAAATTGCCTAGCTTCCTCTATCACCCTAATGGCATGGGAGTAGGAAAACTTGTATTTTTTCTTGCTTAACTTCTTTATGTCTTGAGCCTCTGCTCACAGAATATATGAAAGAGAAGCCACAAGGTTTGTTTGCCCAGTACAGAAAGTGAAAGCAGTAATCAGAGAACACTGAGCAGGTATCTCCCTTGCACATTTTGTGCAGATATTCACATATCACACACATATTCACAACAAAATACAAATATACACACACATATATAAAAATGAAAACAAACAAACAAAACAACAAACAAACAAACAAAACCCAACAAAAACAAAACAAAAACCAAACCAAACAACTAAACAAATGAATAAAAACAAAAAACAAACAAACAACAAAAAAAAACCAAACAAAAACCACCAAAACCTGAGTAAGAAAAAGAAGAAAACTATGTGACAGAAGAAGAGTAAAAAACAAAAAATGAGGATGTAGTGATGGTAAGTGTGAAGAGAACAATATAAAATAGTACACTCAAAGGTAAAATATGGAACCTGACATTTCTCTCACTTGAAGAAAAACAGAAAGTATGGAAAGACTGGCCAGCTTTTATTACATTCTTTTCTCGAGCATTCAAAGAATTAGTTATTCTGAGGTGCAATTTTATAAGGTCTTTCAAATGTACCAGGTTCTGAAAATCATAATGTACAAAGTTTAAACTACAGGTTGTTCCTTTTGAAAGCTTTGTAAAACAGGGCATTTTCACAAGTATGCAGACACAACCTCCCAGCCATCACTGCCACATGATTTCCATTAAGTAACATATGAATAAAAAATCTAACCACAGAAAACTTCACTCTTCAAAATTCATTCTGAAGCTCACATCCCATCATCACTACAGCTCTAATGTCCCAATCAGAGATGAGTAACAAGTAATAGATTAAAAAGCTCTGAATATGCACTTGATATTCTCCTCTTCCATTATTCTGTGGCACTCTCTCTGCCTTTTCCATTCTTAGTCACAGGATAAGACTTACAGGAAGAGATTCTTTTCCCATAGATATTGCAAATCCAATAGTCTTATTTCCATTATTCAGTTTGATTTCTGTCACCTCTCTCAATTCATTCTCACTGAAACACAAATTTCTTAACATCCATTATACAAATGTAACTTCCTCATTATTCACAAGCACATTACTGAATTCATTTTGCACCTGTTTCTCGTCTCCTAGCTAAAATCTCTTTTAAAGAATATCTACACTTCTCACTCCTCAAATTTTTTCTTTACCCTAGAGCAGGATTTCTTGTTATTAGTTATGATACAATTTCCCAAATCACCTGAAGTACTCCTCAAAACCTCAGATTCCACATTTCCTGTTTTATATCTGACATGCCTCTACTCTTAGATTCAAGAATTATAGAGTATAGGGTTCAGACAAGAGGCATTCATTGAAATACTGTATGGCCACAGCAGGATAAAAAAAATCCACTACAGAAACAGGGTCTGGACAGTTCATCAAAAGTATAATAAACATATGTTCTCTTAGCATAAGCAGTAAGTAAACTGCCTTATGCATACCAGTTTTACTGTCTGCTTCCAATAAATTTATCTCATTTTCACTTTCAATAAAAAATATGGATTTGGGGAGGCATAAAGTGAGTTCAAGGAAGAATTTTTAAAACTCTCATAAAATGATGGATCTACTAAGTAAATATATTGATTTTGAATGTGATGAAATAGTGAACACTACTCATTGCCTGCGAAGATGTAGATAGACAAAAGTAATGTCAGGATTTCCCCCAACATGCACTGTTTTTCACTGGTTTCACAATGTGGCCTACAAACTCTTGCTGCGGACTTCATTTGGCAAAGAACACTTCAGCCTGGGAGTATTTTCTTGCCACAAATATTTTCAAAACAAACTGAATCTGGGTCATTTTTATGCAGTTAACAGTGCAAAGGACATTTTCTATGCTTGTTAGTGGTCTTCAAAAAAAGAGCTTTGATTTTTAAAAATTTGAAACTTGGCAAGTGTTAAATCCATAGAACTGTGCGGTCAAATCATTTGGAGTATTCTGAAGGCAAACTTAGTTGAAAATAAAGGGTTTGACTCAGTGACCTTCTAATTTTTTAACAGAATAGTTGCAGTTCTTTTTATATGTGAGGTTTTCCAAAGTCATTCCTGTTCTCTGAAAGATATTTAAAGATTGTTTTAGCACACTCTTTAGCATAGAGTCCTTTGGCAATGCAAAAGTTGTAAGTGTATTGGAGAGATGACACCAGAGAAAAATAGCCCACATCAACTCAGACCATTGCTTTGCTAATCTGCATCAACAAACCAGTTTCAACACATTTTAATACTAAGAACACTACAATATCTATGTTTAGGCTTACTCCTGCTGTCCAGCAGTCACAGCATAGGAATTATCTCATGTTAAATGCAGGAAAAATGGTGAGAGAATTAAATCCCAGCTCTGTCTGGGACATTCCTCTACCTGCACCTTTACTACTATCAAAAGACTGGCAAACAGTATCAGGCTACTGTTTACACTTTTGCTACCCTACTGATTTCGAAACCTATAGTCTCTTCAATAGCTGTGCAGATTCTGTCTTTAGCACTTCTGCAGAGGTGCCAATGACTTCAATGCAATCAGTAACAAAAAGCCTGAATTTACTTCAGACACTAAAGTGGAGTGGATGTGACTCTACAGACACAGGAAAAGGACCTCTTGAAAGATATACCATTTTACTGTTTGGCATGTAAAACACAAATAGATATCCACACCTTTACCTCCTACATACAAAAGGTAGGTCAATTCCATATATTACTCCTGTTAACTGTCCCTTTATTTCTCCCTGGACCTGTGGCAGAGGTAACAGAAGGGGACATATGTCTATATTCCATCTACTCAATACCCATCATACCCAGAAGATCACATAACCATCTCCTTTGCTGGTTCAAGCTAAAATGACAACCTCTGTGTTGGGGATTATGAGGTATAAGCAGATGAACCCTCTTCTGCAACTCTTCACTTCTCAGGCAAGGACCTCAGAGAATTATTACTGAATTACTAAGCAATAATTCAACATTTCTGCAAATTGAACCTAAATGCCTGTCTTTTGTAAGGGTGACTTTTAAGAAAGTATAGTAATTCTGCTACGACAGTTGGAGCCCTCAGTTATAGAAAGTGTAACCAGGTGCACCTGTGTTTGCATTTAAGTTAGATGTATGGGCATGTACTAAACTGGTTGTCGTCAAGAGGAAAATGTGGTATCAGAGAGGGTTCTAGAAGCTTAACCATAACCCATAACCACCACCAGATACCTCCAGTCTTTAAGACCAGTCTATCCGTTTGACTCTATAGTGCAGATGTTGGAAGGGTAGATGGATTGATGGATGGATGGGTAACAGTTTTGTTAGTTTCTGGAACAGCTCTTGGATTCTGAAACAGCTTTGACAGCTAGAAGGACAAATGCATGTGATTAAAGGTTAAACACCTTGCACAAAAGGTACCTGCATGTCAAAGTGGATTCTCTGGTGGCTGTAGTTGATGTTTTTAAGAGTGAGAACTGTCTCTCAGTACATAAATTGGATGCCTGAGGAGTATTTTGGAAGAGCTGATGGTTGTATGCTTGGAAAAAGTCGAGCTTCTAAAAGGATGTCTGTGGTTGACTGCTTTTCAGTGTCACATGAAGGATTATTCTCTATGGGGAGGCTGGACTGGATTAGGTGGTTTGTTCAGGATTGGCAAGAGTGTTTTTGCAACCAGTGCCAAGGCTGGAATCAACTGGAGCACTGAAATGAATTAAAATGCCCAGATACTCAGGAGCTCCAAAAGCATTCTGAGGTTTGCAGTATTACAAAAATAACGCCAGTAACAATTTTCCCATCTTTAGGAGAAACACATTTAAGAACTTATCTTTCTTAATGTATGTAAAATAACATAAATATAACAACATTAACATATAAATAACAGTGACAAAAAAATGTTACATTTTATCTCTAGGCTGTAACAAGCTTTATTTAATACTTGTAAAAGAAAGGGTTCATTTGTCAATGTGTTCTTTTGTTATGACAAGTGGTACGAACATAAGAAATAGCATGAAATGCATGGATTTACAGAGATCTACATCTCCACAGTCATACAAGGACTCTACATCCTTCAGAGATGAAAATTATTTCTATAGCTACTCTGTTTTGCCTTTTTTTAAGTAATTCATACTAATATAATGCTTCCATCATTGATGTGTGATTTGGTGCAGGATATTCACAAATGCATTGATTAGTGGGAATAATTGATCTAAATTTGTAGAATTATAAATTAGTAGCATGATCTTCAAAGGGGTGCCCATAACATGCAAATCTCATAAATTTCAGTGTTGATATGTGGAAGTTAAAACACCTGAAGAAGACAGTGAATAGTGCTTTGGACAGACAGTTATACTGTTCATATATTCATATGAACTGTAAAATGAGAACAGACAACTATAAACATCTCAATAAGGCACAGTGCCAAAAACAATGAGACTGAAACATTTTTCTGGTGCGATTCCTTTGCAGTAATTTAAAAGGAATAGTTTAAAAAGTAGAAAGATGTTAACGATTGCTGGCAAGTTACGGGGCAAATGTGCTTTTCCTTAGCAAGCTGTCACTGTGTACAGAGGTAAAATATATACTTGTGAGCAAAGCAAATACATGCCTATATTTTAAAATATTATGTTTATATTTTATTATGTCCTATTTTTCAAAAGCTGTTAAAATAGCATAAAACTAATATTTACTCCTCTATTATAAGCACCAAGCTACACTGCAAACCCAGGACTTACAGCTATACAAACACATCTTTTTTATGTACACAAGGAGAAATATATCTTGTTGGGAATTTAGTCCAAGTGTGTGGTCATCAAGCTTTAAATCATAGACTAATATGAAGAGGTATGTAAACCATTTAATGTTCTAATGTTACTATTATTATTTCTTAAATTATTTTTAAGTACCTTTTTTCACTTCTGATATACTGCCACTTGTAGGGGTGCACTGGTTTGTGCTCCGTTATTTTTTTTAAAGTAAATAAATAAGTAAATAAATAAAATGAAAACTCTAGAAGTGGTGATCTGTTAGGGAGAGACAGAAGATACCCAAGAGAACTAGACTGCAGAACATTCGCTTTCTCTATAATGAATCTCTAGATCCTGGGCAAATGCAATTACAGTCCCTTCCACAGTAGGAACTCCTGTTGTTATTGATACCTTTTATAGTCCATGTCACGTAGAGAGAATCCCAGAAGGTTTGTTATTGTAAGAGTAAAGCTGGTTGGATTGAAAATGGAAGCAGGTTGAAAAGCCTGATATTTCTGCTTGCCACCCCTTAGAAACTGCTTCCAGTACATCAAATGAAAACCACAGAAAAAGTTATGGCACTGGCCTGACTTAAACCAACAAAAACAATCCCAATTGAAAATATAAATCATATTCTTGCACCTTGAATTGCAATGAGGAAAAAACAAACAAACAAACAAACAAACAAAAACAAAAACCCCAAAAGCACCACACTAAATATTCTACTTAAGCCACTTTTATAACATGCATATTTAACACTGAACAATGCCATAGATCTGTACTTTAGTCAAGAGCTTCACCAGCTATGAAGGCTAAAGTTTACCATGTAAGATGTCTGCACCAGGCTCTTCTCCCTCACCTATCCTCTCCTGTCATTCTCCTCTCAGCAGGTCAAAAATTAAAATCAGCTCATGTAGGTTCATCTAAACAATTGGGTTGCTTCTAAAAACATAGTTGAGAGAGATATTTTTTCTGTATATTGTTTTTCTGTGTATTTTATTTTTTTAAGATGTTGCATGGTCTCCAGAAAAACACACATATTGAGCAGGGTCAAGCAAGGCTACATTTACTATGTTTGTGAGAGCCTATTCAAATTTGTCTGCCTAGAGCTGTGGCCTGTGCAATGGCTTTTGCCTGTCCTCTGCAGAGAACTGTGCTTCCTCATACATCAGATTTTTGTTAGCACCAAATTCTCCATGGGTGATGTCTGCACTTGTGTGCACCCCAGCCCTTGAATCTCCAGTCCTCCAACTGTACCTTCACACATTAAATTGACCTTATTCCAGGACCACTCCCATTGAACCTGGGCACTATGTCTAAGACTACAAAGAATCTCTTTCTTTGTGTCCACTCTTCTCCCTGAACTAATGTCCTGTTGACATAGGAGAACAGAAAGCTCTAGATAGGATTCATGTGCCCTAGCTTTCGCTTCCCGAAAAAAAAGAGATTACAAGACCTGGAATAAACTCTTTACAGTCAGTGGAAAAAGGGTTTTTCTTAAGGGCTAACTGATCTTATGCACTCTATTTTAGCTGTATCTGATCTTACTTGTTTATTTGATAATGGTATAAGCTGTTCCTGGAAAGGTTTATTTCTCCACAGGAAATACAGGGGAAACTCTGAGAGGCTAGCTCAGATGTCATTGTCTATGTTTCAGATGATTCAAAAAGGACAGACTAAACTTGGTCATCGTGATGGCATGTAATGAAGTAAATAGTGGATGGAAGAGGTATCAAGGTTAATATGGAATGTAGGAAGAGGCCAGGTGCAGAAACGACAAAATAAAATAATAAAAGGGGCAGGGGGTTGGGAGGAAATATTTGAGTGGGAGAATAACCATCAGTTTCAAAGGTATAAAACTCAAACCAGTCTGTAAGCAATGGTTATGTGTCTCCCTTCGGAATGTGGAATTGATCTGAGAGAGACTGAGTTCTTACTTTCCTCTGTTTTAACAACATGCCTCTGAAACTCACACAGAAAATTACTGCCTTAGTCTTCCTTTAATTTCTAGTGTCTAGAGAGGGCAGACAATTATTATCACCATCAGTTGCTCCACTAACTCAAATGGGAGAGGTATGAACTGTGAATCCAGACATTTCAACCTATGGTCAGCCTGTGGCTGGTAGTATGTAAAATACCTTTTCTTGGTTTGCATTTTAAAAGAAGAGACACTACAGAAGTCTTAAGACGAACTCTCAAGAGGTAACAAACATTCCAGTGTAGATACTTTTTATTATATCCCAAATAATTAAGATATAGTTTAGGCACAAGACTCTATGTTAGTGTTTGCTGCTTTCAGCAGTTCAGTATTGGTTAGTTTTATTGACAAGGTTTAGGCTGAAAAGTGAAGAAGACTTTACTTCCCTGCAGGACCCACAGCTACTTACTTGCAGAAAACTGAAGGTATTTTGGGAAGAGGAGATGGAACTACAACAGAAAGGCCATAGGTAAAGGCAGTGGGATTTCAGTGGGGAGAGCCAGTTTCTTCATTTGCCAGTTATAAATTATCTCTAGGGTGCTGGATGACCTATGCAAATCCAGTGACTTCATTTTGGGTTGGAGGTGACATGGCAAGAGCACAGCTGCAGATTGAAATCATCATCTATTTTGTCTGGAATATATAAAATGCTGTGAAATATCCTGAAAATAAAAATTCCAGCCTGGACACCAAAAAATAGGTCAATGTATTTGATAAAGCTCAGCTGGGACAGACATCTCCTACGAAATTCATCCCTCCTGTTCACCTCAGAGATGGTTAATTTCCAGATGATTGAAACTGGCTTAACTTGTTAACCATGCCTTTATTTCCCGTTTTTAAAACACAGATAAAATCTTGTCTTTGTTCCATTGTTCTTCCTCTGTGTCTGATCTGACAATGACTTTTTTAAAGTAGGACCTTTATATCTGAATAGCACTTAACATCTCTCCTATTGCTTAATATATTTTGTTAATCAATATCTGTAAGACAGTATGAGTGTGGTTCATCAGGCTGAACAGTGGACATTTGCAAAGAAGATATTTCACATTTTCTACAGGCACAAGAGAGAAATGTGTGAGTTTCGGCAGTCAGTTCATCTGACCTATTTTAGACATGCCTATTTCCCTTCTCTAGCTATGCAGAGACCTTCAGGCAAGTACCACCATTGTAGACATCTACACTGAAGAGGTTCAAACGTGGGTAAAACAGAATCCACCCTTTCAAAGAGAGGCCAGAATTATTAAAATTAAATCGGTTTACACAGGAGTTAATTTCCTTCAGGATTTTTAACATCTTCATATACTTTACAATTTTCGACTTCTTTCTCCTTGTTGTCCTTATCTTAGACAGATTCAGTATATTGAACAAGCACAGATAAGCCTCCATGACTACCTACTTTGACAGATACACAGATAACAATGTACTGTTAGAGTGATTTATCAAGGTTGAGGTATTTAGAAACAGCTTTAAAGGTGCTTCAAAAGTGGTTTAGTACCACAAAGGAATCATTAAAACATTTATAGTTCTTTCTACTTCTAAGGAGGCCTCTGGTAGAAAAGAGAGGAAGCAAGGAAGAAAGAATGGTAATATAAGTACAAAACCTCAGTGTTAACTAAATGTCAAAAATAAGAAAAGAAGAGTACATCCAGGATGCTGTTCTGATTTGGCAGTATCTCAATTTTATTAAACTTAGAATGACACACAAACTGAATATTCTCAATATTTCACTTTACCCACTAAATGAAGAAGGTGTCTTGCTTCTTTTTCCAGTCACTGTTATTTGCTGAGAGAGCTTACAGGTGGGACACTTAAGGATAGACTTATGAAGCAGCTTTTTGACAACTATTTTACTTTTGCCTTGTACTTTTTAATGAGACTTATAATTTCAAACAGAGAACTCTGTACAATGCAAAACTGAAGAAACATTCATTTGCTCTTGTTGAACGGGACCCTCTTGGCTTTTCCTGCTGCATGACCTCTTCAAAGAGCTGTCATAAAGGACAGCCTGAAAACCATATGTGTATGGTTTACCCATAATATGAACATGTTTAGAGTGTGCTGGTTTAACTAACAGAAATTTTATTTCTTTTTTTTTTTTTTTTTGTATATTTTAAGCTCTATGGCAGAAGTCTTTGCTCAGAGAAGAAGTGAGAGAAGTCTACCAAACTGGAGATACTCTAAATTTTCTGATATCTTTAATTTTAGTTCACAGCAAATCTGCTGCTCATCTGGAGAGGATGAATCAGGTGCTAAACAGAACTACATACAGAGCAACTGCTTGTGAACACTGAGGGTCTATTTTCTAAAGGCACCTCCATCGGATTGTAGAAAACAGCTTTTTCCAATTTGATATTATTTTTTAAATTTTCATAGAAACACACAACTTAACTTAGAAACTGCTTTTACTTCAAGACAATTGAAGCAGTAATTCCAACTATCTGATATTCTGCTACATACAGAAAAATTACTGTTGCAGAAGTCAAATTCTAATCTAACCACAGTCAATGTCTTAACTGCAAAAGACTCCATGATGTTCTGTAAAATCTTTTGGAATGAAAGCTGAAATCCCATCAAAACATAAAATAATATGAGTCTCTGGGGTGAAAAATAAATTTGAGTACCATAAGGCTTCACTATGCTAATTTAGGCCTATGCAAACTTGATGTATCTACACAAAAGATGCTCACAGGAAAGAATGATCTTCTGTGATTGAATAGATGTGACTATAGTCACTACATATGTGATGAAGGCAACTAATCAAGGTAATGCAAGAGTCAACATTTATTTTTACAGGCTACCATGAGTCATACAGTGATGCATATATAGGGAACATAAGAGATACACTCAGAAGTTATTTGTCACCAAAGTGGGGCAAAATTCTATTTTTTATTTGATGATGGGAGTTATTAATTTTTATTCTATAACATTGCAGAAAAAAAGGTACAGACATAGTCCATAAAAGTTTTATGAATACTCTTATTTACACTGTGCTTAAAAAGAAACAACATCTGTGACTGCTTTATAGTTTCTTTGTTTCCAGGCTGAATTTATCTGGTTTACTGGTTCTTTCTGAAAAGCAGCTGAAACATAAAATTCATCACAGCATTGCCTTCTGTATTTGCCCTTTTGCAAATACATATCTTGTCAGGCTACAACAACTGGAGAGGATCACAGTTCTTCAAAACAGTAAAGGAAAAGCATGGAGGCAAGATTTAAAATGTAGGGAAACTGATTTTCTTAACACAGTAAAATAGTTACTTGCTTGTGCAGCGGCTGCAATTCCTGATGAAACACTGTGTGACTAACTCCTTTGTTGCTGCGCTGGAGTTCAGTACAAAGCCTGGGATGAGCACTGCCCACTGCGGCGGTGCCCTTTGTACTTCTGTGTTTGTAAACTGGTGATGCACAAAACTGGATTGTGTGAATTATACTGTCCACACAAAATCCTAATGTCATCCACCTCCAGCTCCGTGCAGAATTGAACTAAGAGGCCAAAGAGGATGTGTATGTCCAGCACAGGAAAAAGAACTGCACCTGCTCTGCAAACAAGACTGTCTTCTGCATGTCTGTGCGTGTGTACCCATGCACATACACATACACACAGTACAGCTTGTAGCTTCCCAGCAGTAAATGCTTCCTAGAAATGCTACTTAAATGGTATTGGCACTGCAGCTGGGCACCACTTCACTTCTCTCTTTGAAGCAGTAGCATAGTAATAGGTAAACGGAACAACTTCACTACTTCAATAGATTTTTTACGAAGAGGCACGATTCTGGGAGAAACTACTTAAGCAGCCTTAACCTTATCAAACTTTCTCCTTGATTCTGAGGTCTTACCATCCAGCTCACAGCATGCTTTGAATCATGAAGAAAGCCACTTTGTGTTACCTTCTTCAGTTGTATTCTTTACCCATGCATTAAGAAAGGTTTGGGACATGTTGCAAAACTTCAAGGTGCCAGGAATGACTATGAATAAGAAGCACCACACGATGACAGATGTATTTCCAAGAAAGACTTGACATTCAGAGTAAAAGAGCAACACAGGTTGGAAGAGAGATAAATATAAAATGGCAGAGCTCATCTTTGTATTTAGATGAGTATTCAAATCTGATGCTTTGAAGCCATAGGGGACAGATGACATTAGGTCTGCTGTTCTGTAAAAATGACAGTGAGATTTTTTTAGTTTTGGCGTATGTTGTTTCTGCAAGAAATATATGCATTCCCAAAAACCCAAAGGCTGCACTAAGATGAGTGAGAGATGTTTCAGTCACGCACTTGCGTATCACTGGACAATCTGGAAGGGTTTCAGAGGTTTCAGAGGAGTAAACTGAGATGATCTGTGCATTGCAATGAATGTTGCTCAAGCCTGGGGCTCTGCTGCTGTGTTCCAGGATGCCCACAGGGATGTTCCAGCGACAAAGTGACCTTAGCGACAAAGGCCATGAACTTTTCTCCCAGTACTGTGGCAGCTTTTCAGTGGATTTTGACAGGGAGTCCTAATTAATAAAATCATATTTCACCATTAAGGGCAGTTCAATATATTTATTTGAAGACTCCAGTGCAACTGTTTTTTCCCTGTCAACTGGCTTCAGTTCAGAAGTCTCTTTACTTTTTCTATTGATCTTTCTTCCTCTTGAAGAATGCCTTTACTTCCCTCCATTAATGCAGGCTGGATTAAAAACTTTTTATGCTTCTGGTATTAATGGTAGTATGTACCATGTTTTGTTTAGGACAGCATCTCAGGGCAATTCAGGAATTTCTGTAGCTGTGTCTTGAAAACAGAGTCTTCTCTATTTGCCTGCTCCTAGAAATTTTCAGTTGCCTGGGATATATGATTGAGTTTAGCCTTAAAAGGAGAACTTTGGAACAATATGCATTCTGCTTGACCTCTGCATCTCTGCAACAAAGTCAGAAACCATGACATATTTCTGAGTTCCTTGATTCTCCACTTCTCCACAAAATGTGGAAATCTTGCTGCAGATTATGGTACTACAGCCCCAAATCCTGACAGAACTGATGTTCTCAGTTGGGCTGAAAAGCACTGCTCCTAATAATAATCAAACCCCATGTATTCTAAGTTAAATATTTCCAGTTCATCAAACTGGCATTTTCTAGATCAGTTGAAAAAGTTCTGGCAGTTCTGAAAGTACTGTGTGCGTCCATTTTGCCCACTCATGTCCTTTCCAGCTTTCTCCTTCACTCTGCCTTGGATGCACAATGGCCACTGCACTGACACACAATGAAGGGGATGATTTCAGCCTTGTAAACAGAACATTCAGAGCCACTCTGTTGACAGGTGTAAAGCAATAGAGAACTTGTGTTTCGTGATTTTGATTCTGCTGTGCTAACACAAATAAAATACAAGGGGGAAAAAACTCTTTATTTTTATTGTCAGCATTTGAAGATAGCATACTGAATACACTCTGGGATCAGATCTCCTGAGTCAAATAGCACTGTATTTACCAACACTTTTCAGAGAAGAATGGCCTTTTAAGTGATGCTTAGCAACAGCATCTTCCATTCTATCCTGTCTGTTAGTTTTAACACTTTCATATTTATTTTTCATTTCTAGTGAAAGAATTAAATTCTAGTGAGAAGAATTAAATTCCTACTCTGAATTCCAGCACATTCAGACGTATGGCATGAGGCACAGGAAGCCCTTCTGCAACTCTGACACTACATTCAAAGTCTGCTTGGACCAAAAGTCAAAGTCTCCCAACCCTGCAATTGATGTCAGTCAGTTTTACATGGATGTGCCTTTCAGAGCTCTCAGTTAGCCTATACTTTGTCCAGAAACAGATGGCTGCTAGATCAAGGGATGGACAGTTAACTTCCAAAGACCAGGATAAACCACAGCTTATGAGAATTTCTGCATCCCACAGAAGTAGACAGAGCTATGCCGATCAAAGTCTCTTAGCAATGAGTATGTATACACAAGATTTCAGAAATAGAACAAGAAATGAGAATTGCAAAAAGATAATCACATTCAGCTAATTCACTTGTACCTAGAAATAGAGGAAGCTCTGTACCTCAAACAGTAGGCTTAGAGTCAAACAGATCTGGGCCATTTGTAAGCAACACAGCAAACAGTAAGGCATTGCTTCTCATTCTGGAGCTCTCCTATGAAACACGAACAGTCAGAATTCTCATCCCACCCAACTCAGACCTATAACAATCCTGATTTAAATGTAGGTACTGAATATTTATGATTGTACCAGATATTAAGTATATAATGGAAAGGACTCAGAGAAGAAAACAAAGACTTTGCCTGGGTTCAGAGGCTGGACTACACATATAGTGGCAGAGACCACCATTGATCTGAACAGGAAAATTAAAATTCTTCATTGCAATTTCAAGTACTTTCATTCCTGTTTCTTACTATACAACTGGACATGTGTTACTACAAACCACATTTATTAGGACTGTCATGTGAGCCTGCTCTGTGTTCTAATACAGTTCTTTACCAGATAAACTAAAAAAATCAACTACTTTGATCAGGACTAAACCATGAAATCAGAGTTCACACATAATACTTAACCTAAATAAAGAATTCATGGGAAACAGAATCTTGCTATCATAATATTTATTGGAAAGGTATACAGAAAGAAAAAAATCCATACATGCTTCTTAGGAAAGCATAATTTCCCAATGGATATTGCTCTATTCGACTTGAATCTAAACTAACACTGTAGATTCTAATAGCACTTGGCAAGCTGCAGACACATCATTTTTTAACTTAGACTTATGTTTGAATTACCTGGAACTCAAATTTCCAATGTGACCTTTTCAGGGCTTTGTTTAGGAACAAAGAGAGTCTTCACTGGGGACAGAAAATACCTTTTGGAAAACAAGATATATTGTTGAGGGTAGAGGCTAAAATAGGATAGTGCTGCTAAACAATGACTATGTATGTAAGCTCTGTTGCCTTCAGATGACAAAAGGAATGTAATTTTTTTACATTTTACCGAAGATTTTTCATATTTTGCAATGTGCTTTCAAGTACATATTTATTCACTTATGTCTGAAGCTTATAAAATTCAGGAAGGTGGAGAATTTTGTGCCTGCAGTAGTGGACACACTAAAGATGTACATGACAAACAGAATATTTTTGTTTGTTCAATTCTGCAAGGAGTTCTGCACCAAAGAACATAAACAATGAAAGCCAAAGCATTTCTCACCTCTCAAAACAGATGCTGCAGTCCTTAACGACCATCTAAAATTCCAGTATATTATGCTCTCTGCTCACTAGATTTTTATTTTTCTCTTCCTCTAGGTTTGCTTATAGAAGTGCAGAAAATCTGACTTGCAAAATGCAGCTATCCTGTTCTGGTGTGTAACCACACTTATACTGGAGCTATAGAGTGGTTTTGTTCTTCATTTCCTTTGCCCTTTCCTAAGCTTAACAGCCTGTCTTTTAAACTGCCTTTTCACTGCTGAATCCAAAAATATACAAGAGGAAATTTCAACTGAATATGTATATAGAAAAAAGTGGAAAGCACAGGAGAGCCAAATAGAGTTTTGAGTCTTTTTGTGCTGTGCTCAGAGACACAAGTGGAGAAAAAAGCCAAAACAGATATAGTATCTAATTGCTAAATATTTACTTAATGCAATCATCTTCTACTGAGGAAGAAGAAGAGTTCAAATATTTATGATAGATTATAGCCTTATTTACTACAGATGGGGTTTAACAGTAATTTGGGGTAAGAAGATGGCTATGACAGATAAAAATCAGTTTACGTTATGTGAACTGCCCTTGATTTTTTGTAAAAGCATATTTCAAAATCTACCAGAAAATGAACAGTTCTTCCTCTGAGCTAGGTCTTTCCCTTTAGTCCTTCTTCTGACCTTTTCATTTCTGGATGCAATGACTGAGTCCACCATTCAACATGTGTCATTCTGACTCAAATGACAAAAGAAAGGGTAATACATTCTTTCATCTTCTCTACCATCAGAAGCATGCTGAAAGGACAGAAAAAAATTACAATGTTCAAATTTATCCCCATGATCATCTGTAAGCCTGAAAAATGCTCTGCATAGACATGGAGCAAGTAAGAACTGCAAAGGGAGGGATACTTCTGGACACCTGATGGACTCCAGTCAGAAATCCACGCAAGCAATAAACATACCATCCTCAAAAAGAAGCTGGATGATTCTCTGCCTGGGAAGGGAAAACTGGAGTAGGTGTGCTCACAACACAAGGTACACAACATGGAAAAATTTGGACAATGATGGAAAGCTACCAGCATCTGCTCAGAGTGACTGCAGGAATTAGTAATCATGCCAATTAGTAGTGGATGCCTCCAAAACATCACTTTTGTCACGTTTAATGTATCTAATTTCTATGAAGTGTATTCAAAACATCACTTAAGGTTATTACCACATCTCTGAAATAATTTCATTCAGCTGACTGACTGAAACGCTTTATGTACCTTTTATTAATGCATAAACATGATTAACTTGCACTTCACCCATCTGAAATATTAAAATGTTAAAAGGAGCATAAAACCGGAAAATTACTGGACCTTTCCTGGTTGTTGCTGAGTGAGACAGGCAGGTAGAATGACCCATGCCCAACCTGCGACCCTTCTCTTCAATACTAATGTCCCTAATGAAATCTTATGTCAATCAGAAACTCTCATCAAAACAGCATGATCATTTGTCATCAGTCCCTTAGAACAACATAACAATCTTAAACTTGGATAAGAAAGAAGTGTTTTTTAAAAATTGTCTCAGCAAAATGACTGCCCTTATATCCAGCTTATACAGGTAATGCTGCATGTGCTTTTGGTTGATTACTGTCGGATTAAATTTAGATCTAACATGAGGTACATAGTACTATACAGTCAACTCCAGCTGAGAATCCATACAGTGTTAGAAATACATTATTTTTTCAAAGATGCAGTGTGAAAGCAATGTTTTAATGCTCTAATAAAATTGAAACTTCTCTTTCCCTTCCCAATAATACTTTACAACACTGTGCTAACAGGAATTACATAAAACCTCTCCAAGACAGAAAACAGTGCTTGAAGAATAACCAGTACAAACTCAAGAATTCTGCTTCAGATTGCTAAAAGAAACAAAAATCTGGGATTTTCTGTGAATAGCTTAATTAGATAAGGAAAGAGGAATACCACAGAGAGGTAATAATTTACGGAAAAAAATATTATTTCAAATAATTTTGGGGAAAAAAGACTAAACTAGATTTTATATTAGTATTGGTGGGGCCATAATGTGGCTAAAAGCAGCTTTGCAATGTCCCACCTGCAAGGACTGGCTTTCCAGAATTTTCACTTCTATAGGCTTTAAAGTGGCTCCTTGTTTGAATGTGTGCGATTGTTCCTTGGTTTACTGTTGCTTTAATTCTTACATGGTTTTCTGTACATGATATATGTGTAAGAAAATTGTTCATCATCAAGTCAAGTGGATTTGTTAGTTAATCACATAGGTTCTTTTTTAATAATACTGTAAAAACAAGTGTAAATTATACACGTTGCTTTGTGACAGTAGAACTGTTCAGGCAGGACACACCTAGATCCTTTCAAAGTTGCTAGAAAGAGAACACCCTGCAGCAAACAGTGGGCAGAAAGACTCAGTTTCCCCAGTCATACTGAGCTAGAGCTACCCCTAATGCAAGCAGAGTGTAAGCAGATAAGGCTTCTCTCCTTGATAGCCCTAGTGTCGTAGTCACTTGAAGGAGTCAGACTCATCACAGTCCTGCCTCAACCACTCTGCTGATATCTATAAGGAGAGCACAGAGAATAACAGGTGCCTAATCCCTCAAGAGAGATGTGGGGGGAGCGTTTCTCCTGCCTGCTGACAGCGTGGCTGTGATCCCCTTGCAACACACATCCCCTGAATTCTGTCCAAGCCTTGCATCACTGTCTTTGCAGCACAGACTTTGTCTTAGAAGTCATCTTCTAGCACTCGATTTACAGAATACCTGGTTCTTTGGCACCCTCTGCACCAGATATCTTGTAAACTAAATGCACAAATGCCTATTCCATTCTCACAATAAAAGAATAATCAGAGTTACCACTTAATTCTGTGATTCAAAGTTAATGATATTTAGGATTTATAAATATGCAACAGAAGCATGTTAATTCTGTCACTGTGCTAAGAAAAAAAAGGCACATAGCTCAGGAATGAAGCAAAGCATTTCATAAATATGCCTAACAATAAGGATTTAATTTATTAGTGTTTTTGGCAGAACAACTTGCAAAGAAGATTGTAGTTGTGAAGCATGTTTGTCATTTGACAAAGGAGAGGCTAGTAACAGGAGAGGCTCATAACAAAGGAGAGGATAATAACAATGCTACGTTTATTTTCTTTTAAGTATACAAAAAATATCTGCCTGGAAATCTCTCAAGATCTGATTGATTGCTTCAAATCTTAAGGTGGCTTTCACACCAAACTTGAGAGCTTAACAGACCAGACAGCGAGGAGCACTGCATCACAGATCCTGTTGTATTTATGAGGCCAGTTATGGTTTCACAGCAATCAGAAGTTTCATAGAAGAAAGGGGAGTTCTCAGACCGCTGTTTCATAGACAGATGACTAGGGCATTTTCATATGCCTTTTTTTACTCCTCCACTGTGGCTACTTCTATCCCAAGTGTGATAGATGGATAACACTAGACATCAAAACAGCAAAAGGTTAAATTAATCATAAATCACTGCACTTCAGCAATTTATGCATTTATCCTACTGTGCGTATCCAAAGTTGAATGAAGTGCCTGGAGGTTTTTGGTTGAGCAAACTGAAGTAATGAAAACAATTTCCTAAATAAAATATAAGCATTGTCAAGAGATCATAAATAGAAGTCCAGTAAGATGAGTTTCCATCTCAAAAAGAGCAGAAAATTGGTTTCTTCAGATCACCAATCAAATGAGGGAATAAGTGAAATTTTGCCTATTGAAACAGAAAGACAGAGCACTGAAAAATGTGATAATCCTGCAAGTTAAAAAGGTTTTATATCATAATCACTGCTGTCACCACAAGGTTAGTGAGACAATTTATATAAACCACATGAACTTATTCATCACTCCTCAACATTGCGTTTGTTCAAGACCACCCTGCTTTTCTTTCCTATAAAATTAAATATCAAAGATCAGTTATCAATTATGAAAATTTCCAAGAAACTACCATGCTTCCAAACTTATGTACTTCTTTTGGCAAATTTTTTTCATTGAAAAATAGTAATATAAAGAAGATAGTGAAATATTCATCCTGAACATTCAAATTCAGAGAACAACCACAGGAAACAGTCAAGATATTTTAAAATTATTTTTTTAATTAGTTCTTAAGGCAAAACTCAAAATATGCACAGTAGAGGCAGGTAAGAAATGGTACATATATGGAGATCCAAAAGGAAAACTCATCCCTTCTTACTTATATTAGTCTAATATCTTGAACCCAAACTGCATAATATTTGCTATTTTTTAACACTGTGTAGATGACACTAATTTCCTCTGGAAAATAAGGGTAAGGGCAACTGGTGAAGTACTGCAATAGGACTTGAAGCCATGTTAAAATTAGGAAGAACTGAGGATCAACAGGAGCAGAACTGTACAGTGAAATATTTGCTGCTGAAGACCACACATGATCCACACTTCTTTTTCTTTTTTTTTTTTTTTTAAATTTTAATTTTGACTCTCCAGTCTACTCCTATGGGTTGAATGTCTAAGCATAAGATATCCAAGATGAACTTCTGGTGCCTATCTTTTGGTTTAATTACACCTGAAGGGAGTCAAGCTCATGGGCTCTCAGACAATCTTCTATATGCACAAATGCATGGTAAGTGGAGACAATCAGGAGATTTACTTCAGAAGCACTCTCCTGTTCCTACACCACCAACACAAGTGCACTATATGTAGCTCATAATCCAATCAATGAAATAGCAAGTAAAATTGAAGACATATAAATTTAGAGTGCTGGACATGTGGGAAGAGCCAACAATCATGACTTTGTACATAGAGTGATGAAGTCCTGGGCACAATATTGTCAGGCACAAGTAAGACCTCAGAGTCAAAAGTGTTAGCCCTTCATCTCGGTGCTCATTAAAGTAAATGTGTTGGTTTTGGCTGGGATAGAGTTAATTTTTTTCATAGTAGCTGATATGGGGCTGTTTTGAATTTGTGCTGAAAACAGTGTTGATAACTCAGAGATGTTTTTTTACTGCTGAGCAGAGCTGACACAGATTCAGGGCCTTTTCTGTCTTTTACTCCACCCAACCCAGCAAGTGGTATGGGAGTGCACAAAGAGTTGGGAAAAGACATAACCAGGATAGCTGACCCCAACTGATGAAAGGGATATTCCGTACTACATGGCATCATGCTCAGTATATAAAGTCAGGGAAAGGAGAAAGAGGGAAGACATTCAGAGTCATGGTATTTGTCTTTCTAAGTCACCATTAGGCATGATGAAGCCCTGCTTTCCTGGAGATGGGTGTACACGGCTGACCATGGGAATTGGTGAATGAATTCCTTGTTTGCTTTGCTTATGTGTGTGGCTTTTGCGGTTAAACTTTGTCTCAACCCATGAGATTTCCCACTTTACTCCTCCAATACTCCTCATTCTACCAGGAGAAAGTGAGCAAGCAGCTGTGCAGTGCCCAGATACCAGCTGGGGTTAAACTAGAACAGAAAATCAAATTACTAGCAAAGAAAGGCAAGAAAACCAGAAATATTCTCTTATTGTAAAAGTTTCAGCCTTATCTCTTGGTTTCTCTACACTAAAAAGACACGGCAAAATTATATAGACCAATAGGAGGGTGCTAAGTACACGCAATGGCATAGAGTACCTTCCAGGTGAAAATACCTACACAGAGATATTTTCAGCCTGGAAAATCAATGACTAAGAATGGGATATGATAGACATTCACAAAATCACCTGAGGAATTAAGAGGGTGGAAAGAAACAACTATCTGTTCAGTCTATCTGAAGACACATCATGCAGTGGGTGAGCAATTGGCTCACGAGTTGAGCACAGAGGGTATTAGTAAATGGGGTAACATCAGACTGGAGACCTGTCACTAGCAGGGTTCCACAGTGCTTCATCTTGGGCCCTGTGCTCTTCAACATCTTCTTAAATTACTTGGACGTAGGACTGGTGGGGATACTGAGCATGTTTGCAGATGATGCAAAACTGGGAGGAGCTGTTGACTCCCTCGAAGGCAGGGAGGCCCTGCAGAGAGACCTTGGCAAATTAGAGGACTGGGCAATCACCAAACATATGAAGTTCAACAAAGGAAAAGTGCCGGATTCTGCACCTGCAATGGGGCAACCCTGGATATACAGACAGACTGGGGAATGAGATGCTGGATAGGGACCTGGGGGTCCTGGTAGATGGCAAGTTGAATATGAGTCAGCAGTGCCCTGGCAGCCAGGAGGGCCAACCGTGTCCTGGGGGGCATCAGGCAAAGCATCGTCAGCTGGTCGAGGGAGGGGATTGTCCTGCTCTGCTCTGCACTGGGGCGGCCTCACTTTAAATATTGTGCGCAGATTTGGGCACCAAATTATAAGGAAGATATTAAGCTCTTAGAGATCATCCAAAGTAGGGAAATGAAGACGGTAGAGGGTCTTGAAGGGTAGCTGTACGAGGAATGGCTGAGGGCCCTTGATGTGTTCAGCCTGGAGAAAAGGAGACCGAGGGGAGACATCATTGAAGGTACAACTTCCTTCCTTCCTTGATTTCTTTTTATTTACTCTGGAACTTGATATTGCAGACTTAGATTTATAACCCAAATTTGTGCTGGAAAAAGTCCTACACAAAGATGATGAAAAACTGTAAAAGTTACAGAAAATACATTTATCAAGTCTAAATTTGTCTTTCAACATTCAGAATTATTATTACTTGATGTATTTATTTCTGTCCAATGAAATTTCCTAGCAAATGATCATGCTTTTAGTAGGCTAAGACCAGTTTGATTAAAATTTCAAACACATGATGGAAAAAGAAATATGCCACTAAAGTGTGCCAGTTATTAATGACAAATGCTAAATTATGGTAGGCTGAACACTCTCAGCAGGCTGAAGGATTTGATCGGAGTGTTTTGAGTCTGTCTTACAGAATTGCACATCTTGCCTTTTGGACAATATTTATTATACCTCAGAGAGCACAACCAAATACTTTTACAAAAACAATCATTTAATAGTATTCTTTCTTTCTTTCTTTCCTTTCTTTCTTTCTTTCTTTCTTTCTTTCTTTCTTTCTTTCTTTCTTTCTTTCTTTCTTTCTTTCTTTCTTTCTTTCTTTCTTTCTTTCTTTCTTTCTTTCTTTCTTTCTTTCTTTCTTTCTTTCTTTCTTTCTTTCTTTCGTTCTCATAAAAAACTCAGTCCCTGCATTTTGTGAACTGTGATTTTTTTTCATATTTATAATGGAGTCCAAAGACTTCATAGGTTGGCTAAGTGTCACTAATACTAGTAACTATTGCTACCAGCTGTTTTTTCTTGAAAAACAGAACACAGTTGAAATATGATCTGCATCTGCCACCATTAGCCTTCCCTGCTTTTGAGAGGAAATTAGATACATCCTGATTAACTGCGAACATAATTACTTTATTCAGCAAGTTCCACATACAAACCAAGAACACATAATTCAAAAATTATGACTGTATATTGGTGGAAGTGGTTATTTCAGGTAAATTGGGATCTCCTGGTTGGTTTTTTCCCCAACTTTTTAAACTATTACCACTAGATAAAGTTCTAATTTTGTAGAGCTGTTATGAACAAGCAGTTAATAAGGCAGCTGTCTATGGCTTCAGCTGCTCTGTGGAAACTAAGCTATCATTTTGGAAGAGATGACATAATACACAAGGAACTGGTGATTAATCCATCACACAAACTAGGACATTTCAGACTATGAGTAAAAATTCACATTATTCATTTGATCCAATTATTGTTCCAGGTATCATTCTACAGTAGAACTTTAAATTTTTAATTTTTTTTAATCTTGAATTTAAAGCTTTATAGGAAGAAAAAAAGAAGAGGAAAAGATGGAAAAAAATCCACAAATCAGAGGTGCAGTTAGACTACAGAAAGTAAGTGTGAAGTGGCATTACGGCTGCCACAAAATACTGCGTCTCAGCAGCTTTGCCACAGTTGTATGGAAGAGACACTACCATCCAACAAGTGATATCAACAACTAGAGCTTAGATATTGATTAACCACAAACACAGAAAATACTAAGTCATGCTATGCATTAGACTCAGCCTTGATAGTTCCTCAAGATTCCTCAAGATAGCTTTTATATCTACCTCTGGGATACCCCAATTCCTCAGTCAATACAGTGTCATGACTTGGGTCTTTGGCTACTACTGGAATATAAATGCTGCTGTGGGAGCAATTTCAGGCCCCAAAGTTGTATTCTGCCACAGTGAAATCCCTTCCTTACTCCCTGAGGCATTCCTCCGACAGAGTATCTGCAGGGGAGGGCACCTAGAGCCTGTTTAATAAAATTGTCAGGGCTAATTTTAGTTTGGCTAGTAAAGGGTTACACAGAGATGCTGCAGGTGGCTTAGAGGGAGTCTAGCTTGAGTTACTGCAGCTGAACATGATAACAGAAGGTTGTGATTAGAAAGGCATGAAAGAAGGTGTGGTTTTCCCTTAAAGAAAGCATCCAATAATATGCTTAGGTTGCAGCATATGTATTAGCTCATTATATGCCATATAAGAAGGTAATGTGTCAATCAATAAACCAATACTTGCTTACCACTCATATTGAGAGTACAAGTCTCCCTGCACTACAACAGAAAATTACCATTATTTTATCTTCAGCATCCCTCCAATTACTGACTCAGTGAAAAGAAATGGTTTGGGTCCAAACAGATGCTTGCAGTGGCACTGTATCAGCGACCTAATTGCTTTGCACCCAGGGTAAGGGCTGAAGTCTATAGGTACAAAGATCTCGCTGCTCACTGGCCAAGCATCCAGCCATTCGTAATCCTGAGGGCAGTCATTATGGCACAAAAGCTTTAAATTGTGGTAAATTAAGCACAGGTTAGTTTAGGAACTGTAATCCCATGCAGGAAGGTTGCAACTGAGAGTTTGGAAATCTGGGCTGACAAAGCCATAGCAACGTGCAGTGCCATACATACAGCAGATATATACATGCAGATACAATAAGAGCTGCATGTTACACACTCGAGAGATTTGTTTCTGCCCTCACATTACAGGATGTGTGTGCCTTATACAAAAGTGTTACTCTTCATTGCCATGACTCCATGTACTCTTCAGTGAGACAGACTTACACCCCAAACTTTGGCACACCCCAGTATACTCTGGCAAACTGGAAATCCTGTGTTATCCAGGTTCCGTATGTCACTTGGGCTCCTCTAGCAGGGTTATACTTTCCTGTGAGACATTAGAAAGAGTCCCCTGAATAAAGTGAACTAAAAGTCTGAATTGATCACTGTACCACTTTGGAACAGCAAATCCTGTACTTATTTCAAGGCTGGAAATCAGGCACAATCAGGAGTGAAGTACGAAAATGGAAAGAACTCTTTAAACACAGACATAACCCCAGCTTTTACTAAGCATCCAACTGCAGAAGATTGATTGTTAACACATATGTATTCTTAAATACACTCACTATTTAAATTTCACAAAAAATGGATTTGGACTTTTGTTCACATCAAAAGAATTGTAACAAAGAAACAGGAGACTGAATTTATGATTAAGAAAAAAAGACACATTCATTTTCTTTTGCAGAGTAAAGCACCATAGGAAAACCAGTCTATGGCTTCTGAAGTTATTCAGTGATGAAGAGTTTAGATTAGCATGCAAACAATAAAATGTTTGACTACTTAAAAGATAACCTGAGTACCAGAACTATATTTTATGCAAAAACTAGTTATAAAACTGCTGCATAAATGATCCCCATAGGGATAATTTAAGGGAAAATAATCTGAGATATTTATGTACCTGACAAACACTCCAGACTCTGGGAGATATTTTCTGCTGTTTATATGCCCATCATCTAAGCCAACAATGCTTAGCTGTAATATCCAGTCATGGTGACCACAGCTGCCAGCTTTGACACTGGGAGCAACCTGGCTATGTGAGAAGGGCTAATCAGCCCAGGTGGAATATCACACTAAAACATCCTCGCAGTGCCACAGTTAGTGTGTTCACACAGCTCAGGTGTTACTGCAACCTGTCATACAGACACATCCCAGGGTGCTAAAGCTAGCAGGACAGCTGGGTTCCAGACCATCTACATGAACATGTCACCTGAGCAATGATCCTTAAGCCAACTGCAAAATGGTCACAGCCTCACCTTCACATTTTGTGCCCTAAACCTCTTCAAAAGCAGCCTCCCTCCTTTTACATATCTTCCTGATGAAATACCTTGTCCTACCTTGCATCCTCAATTAGGAGCTCCTGCCAGCACAGTGGAATACATAGCAGAGCTGGAAGCTGCTGCTTCATACTGGAAGCATCACACATAGCAGAGCATTGTACATTGATCCTGTGCCTATTTATTTCATTTTCTTACCTTGTACTGCTGGCAACAGACTTCTCCTGCATTTTGGGCAGCAGCACTAACACTGAATAATCAGCAAAAGAGACACATTGCAAGAGCTTATGAGCCACATGCATTTTGCAAGTTGGAGTTTGGCCATCGACATCAAAAAATGAAAATAGACCAGGTGTAGGAAAAGTCTGCAAAAATCAGTTTGGAGGGAGCTTTTTATTTCATCAAAGGAGATTAGAGAAGCTTAGATTGTTTAGTCTAGCAAAATGAAGAGGAACAGCTAAGGGGAAAGGTAAGGGAGGATATGTTTGCTCTCTATTAAATATTAATTAACACTCTATTAATTATTAATAAGGAACTATTCAAGATAAAAGGTAATGGTGTCACAAAACAAATGGATAAAAGTTGTTCGTGAATATATTTAGGCTAGGAATGCAAATAAAGTTCCTAGCCATGAACTGGGTTAGGAATTAGCCTTCCAATGGGGAAAGTGGAAGGAAAATACCTCTAACACTTTTAAAACAAGGTCTCTATCAAGAGACTGTATGTCCTTGAACTCCATGCACCAAGAGATGGTTCAAACCTTATATCCCAAATCTGTTCTTTCATCTCACTTCTGAGGGAAAATGTTAAGCCCTAGTTTTTAATATCCTTTCTTAAATCTCAGGAAAAGAGAAAGTCAGAACATTTCCTTTTCTAAATACAGGGGGAACACCCACAGTTTCAGAGTATTTGTATTTTATGCCATAAAATCCATTTGTACTATGAGGTGGAATAAAATCTGTATATGGCCATCTGACCTGCTGGCAGATGTTTATGGCACTTCACAGCTACCACCCTGGCCTGTCTTTAAATTAGGAGACTCGGATGCTTGTTTTCAGTATCTATCACTGCATGATTCTCCTAAGATCCACCTCAAATACACGGACTTACCACCAGAAGCAGAGAAAGAGATATGTGATTAAAATGGCAGTGTAGTACTGCACTGACAAGAGTCATCTACTGAAAGATACTGTGGTCCATACTCTGTCATAAACAATTGACCTCTATAATACAGAAGTGGCATTTAATATTTACAAAAAAAAAAAAATATATACGTTGCAAAAAGTCATTTCCTGATATGAGTCATCCAGCAAGAAGTAACGATTTATTATGAATGATAGGTCAAATGCACTGGGATATATCAGCACATCAGAATACAAACCTTTACTTCTGCTGTGCTCTTTTGGCACAGTATTTAAATTCTGTATGAAAAGCAAAAGAGAGAGTAGTCAAAGGCATTTGGAATAGAAGGGGAAGTACACCAGAAAGATCAAAAAGAGAGATCAAAAAGTCTAGTTTTCACCAATAATTTTAAAGAAGAGTGTTAAGAAAATAAATGTGAATATAGCCACATGGGAAATGGATTGTGGTAGTTTAAGAAACGTAAGGGATCTTTAAAGACTGAATCCTGGACTTAATCCCATTTAGAAAAAATATTTCTGTCTAATCAGTTTCATAAACCTCTTAGAAGTTTTAGTGCAGTTCCTAGTGAGAAAAGAATCCACAGAATGAGCCAATATGTGGCAATTATATGACAACATTATCAAAAGGGTCATATAATCAGAGAGGTTCTTGCAGTTGTGGCCACTCCATCCCCAGCAAAGGGTACTTTCAAAGCAGGGTTGTGGTGCACCATTTCACAGTTAACAATAACTTTGCACTGCATCTGCTTTCTGATTCAACAAGTGACTACAGGTAATACATAAAATTTATATGTAGTGAAGAACCATATCCCGGGTTAGCGAGGAAAATCCCTTGGTCAGTTGTTATGACTTAAGTTCAGGTCAATCACCCCACTTTCAACGTTGCCAGGTAGCTGACAGAATTTCCACCTTTTTTCATAGTTATACAGGGTCATCAGCCAGGATTAGTGTGACATTAATCGCTTCTGTGGAAGCAGAACTGTGTGTCTCTCCATCTCCTCGTTCTGTGCATGGTGCCCAGAAACAGCTGTGAATGGAAGTTTTATGGGATAACCTATGAACATCAGTAGGTAATAAAAACTAATTGAAAAACAGAACCAAATCAAACAAATAAAAAACACAAACAAACAAACAAACAAAACAAACAAACAAAAAAACCACACCAAAAAACACACACAAAAAACCCACCACAAACAAATAAACTGAAACCAAACCAAAACCAAAACAAACAAAAATGAAACCAAACAAACAAAAACCCACAAACAAACAAAAAACCCAGGAAACGAAACCCATGAAATGCTAGAAAATGCACAAACTATTCAATTTTCACAATTTTCATCAGGGACATTTTGTTTGGTTTTTTAGATTCTTTCTGAGTATAGGTCCTATAGGAATATTACCCACTATAAATTAAGAAAAACTGCTTCTAAATCAGCATTTCTACACCAAGACTTCTGACTGAAAAATATGATGGATATACAAAATGAATGCAGTAAATTGCTAAACTCTGCTTACAAACTTGTTCCCCACAGAAACAACAGATGTGCATTGAGATGGGTAGATTCAGCAGGCAGGATAGAAATTCTGAAGTCTTTAGAGTCTTCATATATTCTATCAATTGTACTTACATAAGATGGCCTAATAAAGTGTATTAAACTAAATGCCTTAACTCTTTCAAAACTTGCCCTGGTTGAAGTTTGATTTCTTGATGCACAGAACAGGGTTTTTTTTTGTTTACTCAAGAATACTGGTGTGATGACAGCACCTCTACTCCACTACCAGGGGATGTGTAACTGGCTTCTGGAATCATCATTTGTTTTAGTTGATCATGTCCTACCCTCACTTGCATACTTAACATCACTGGGAACAAACGGAGAAATTAAAGAGAAAAGGGGAAAGAAAAGGGAGCAAGTACTGATTTTCCAAGGAGCTGGGCACCTTGCAATGCCCTGTGGGACAGACCAGGAGCAGAGGTAGCACACCAAAATTGAAACGGACAATTTAGCCACCTGCCACATATTTCTGACAGCCTGCAGAAGGAACATTCCTCTCTCTTATTGATCAACCCTAAGATAAACTGCAACACTGTATCCAGAAGAGTTTCCAGTCAGGAATGAATGTAATTGTAGACTGGCTACTGTTTGTTTTTAAATGACTAAAATACCAAAGTAATCTCAGGAACTCCTCTGGGAAATGGGATTTATAATGAAAAATATTTGCTGACCCATAGAAAAGTGAGAGTATAGTCTGCCTTCCCATTTGTCTTTTATGGTGCTTGACAAATGGACACACAATTGTTAATTATGGGCACTGAGTGCCACATGATTATGAATAAAATACTCCAGCTGATCGGAACATAAGTCTAATAGCATTTTCAGGAAATTAAGTAGCATTCTTACAGATACCAAAGCCTACAAATTTCAAACGATGACATAATTAAATTTCTCAAGCACATACTCAAAATGTTCTACATTTTTCGTTAGCATTTAACCATATCGCAACCTGAGAGTGTTCTCAGATATGTTTTGAAAATGCGGACTTTAACAGCCACTGTGTGACATAAATCTGCAGACTGCTGAAAACTATGCAAAAGAATCTCATCTTGGACATTAATTTGTGTACAGCATTTTCTGAATTTTTGTCTAAAGTGGAGAAATGAGATAAGTCACTTTTCACTTTGGAAGTGCCAAAAAAATGGGAAAACATCTAATAAAATTGAGATGAATCTGCTGCAACAGCACAGTAGCCAGAAGTGGAGAAGGCCACACACAGTGGTTGTTTTTTCTCCTTAGTAAAACCTGTGGAAATCTGTTCCTGACCTTCTCTTCCTTACCAAGGATGGACTGTGTCCTTTCCCTAAACAGATTGAGTCTTTGTGCTGGAACCAACTGCTTGCAGGCAGGGTGAGGGTGGAGAGGTCACATACAGGCATGTAGTACATAAGCACTTCATGCTTAGTGAAGAAGGAGGTCACTGGCACCTCATTTTCCATCTTCTCCTCCTCTGCAGTGCTGCTCAATGTGTAAGGGGCAGCACAGATTAAAAGAGAGATAAAATCCATTATATACAGAAAGACATAAAATTTTTTTCACATGTTGGGAGTAAGCTTCAGGAGACAAATACTGTGGTATTACGGGAGAGCATAAGGCAAAGCATGTTAAAAAAGAAAACAGTGATTGAACCCCAAGGCATATAAAAAAAAAAATACTGTAGCCTTAAAGGAAAAGTGTCTTCTGAAGTGAAAATCCAAAATTAAAAAAAAAAAAAAAAGTAAACTTGTCAGTGATTTACTTCCTCCACATGAAAACTCACTTGTGTCAAGTCCTAGGAATACACACTGTGTTTCCATGTGTTAATCGTAAACTAAATATTTTATAAATCTACATAATTTTCTCATCTCTGGAAGGTCCCAGTTGTTCCTTCAGCTTTGGCATGCCAGTATGAACACATCAATTCAAAGGGTGAGTCAGATATTACAGCACAGACAAAACAGTGTCATGGAATGTCTATGGCTTGAAAAGACACTTGGAATTCACAATTTTTTCAGTTCCTTACTCAAGAACAGGGATAACTGCACCTGCCCCTTCCAGAAGGTGGTGGCACACATTTTTCAGTGACCACCATACCCTCTAGGTCTAAGAAGTGCAAACAAGGATCACTATTCCTTCATCAAAGTGAACACTGTCTTGTTTGTCTGGTGTTGCTTAGCTCTGTGAAGCAGCTCTGCTAACAAAACATTTTCAAAGGGAACAAATACAGATAAGCTGCTCAACACAATTAAGGGCCTTACACTCAGTACAGTAGACATTTCTAGTTTAAGATGAAGATACAATTCAACAGTGTTAAGATAAACTCTTGGGGAGACAAATATTTAAATATTCAGCCCTAGGTAATGCTCCTTGTGGGTCCTGAACTCACTTTGCCTTGAGACAGTTGCAAAGGATCCTTGTCAGGTTTCCTTTGCACTGAGCACTGCCAACACCACTGAGCAGCTATGGCCTCAATGGCTTGATCTTAGTGAAGCACAAAGATTGTCAGAGAACACCAAGAGATGCCAGGAGATGGTGAGCTTGTTAGAATGACTGGAAATCCTCAAAAACAAACCACAGAGCCACAAAGGTACCTCACTCTATACTTGCCTCTTCCTATGCAGGCTTCATCCCCATCAAAATATTGATAAAACATTTCACTACTCAGCATCATGTTCTCAGGTGCTCTGCACCCCCAAACATGTTTTTTTTTAAGACTTCAATTCATTTCTCATTGCATTTTCCACATAGAAGCAGCATCTTTCAATAGAGCAGATATTTATCCCTCATCAATATTTATAAGGAGAATTTCTGGATAGCTGAAACTTCTCCTTTGCATGCTTCTGAAACTTCCTGGTGCACGCTCAGGGCTTGGGCTGGAATATGAACCCTTCTGGAAGATGCCTCCTGCTGTGAACTCTGGGTATATTTGAAAACAGGCAGGTAATCAGATATCTCTTCATCAAAGCCAATGAAACCACTGCCATCTATTTTAGTGGAGGTAATATACGGAAGGCAATGAGTGTTTGGGATAGAAAAAAAAAATTCTACTTTCCAAAGAACTTAGTTTTAGCAGATAACTATAGGATTTCAACAGCTATCTGCAACCATTTTAGACCTACAGTGTAAAGCACTGGATATACTGCTTAGTTTCTGTAGCATCCTATTAAAAGAACTTGAAACGATCAATAATGTTTAGGAGAACATCATAAAGAAAATGTGCAAAATTGATGCTAGCTGGGAGGATAAGGGACAAGGAAGAAGACCCTCCATGCCTGGCAGGGGGATTCAGCATAAAAAGAGGAGAAGGATGAAGGCAAAAGAGAGAGAATGCATGAAAAATGGGTAAAGAACAGGTATTATTGAAGATCAGATGGTCAATAGTTCAGAAGAATGATACAGTGCTATTGATTCCTCCCCCCACCCCTGCTCTATTTGAGAATGTGAATTACTGAAATAAATAGTCTTGTAAAAACACTGGTTCACCCTGCAGCCAGTTTATATCACTGCACGGCTCATCCACACAGGGTGACAAAGGTGAGTGTCAATGAGCAGTTTGCAAAACATGGTATCAGCTTGTGAGCACAGGTTCAGAGGGAACCAGGCTCAGGAATGACACAGACACTGTGTATGAACAGTTGCCCAGAGTTCAATTCTACTCCTATAACAAGAAGAATTAAATTCTGGTACATTTAAACCATTAAATTTAGTTTGTTGGAGCCAGATTCTCTAATCTTCAGATATTTTTAAAAGGCTCTACTCAGCTGAAAAAATTCTCAGCATGAAATACAAATATTTATAAACAAAAGTCATGCTGTCTCCATGTCGTTCATTTTTCACTTCATTTTTTACAAACTGTGAGAAACATTTTATCTATTTGTAGCAAACTCAGAGGCTTTTTTTTTTTTTCCTTTTTCTGTAGCCAGCTCAACATAATTTCATTTATTCTCATTTTGCAGAGCTCGATTAAAACAAAATCCAACACTCCTCCACGTGCTGCAAGAGTAAAGAAAAACCTTCAAAAATCCATCAATCCTCAGCCCATTTCCAACGACAAAGTTGTATGATTCCTGTTGAATATGAGTGATCTCCCGAGTTGAAGCTTGCAGACCCCTCCTTCCCCCAGCTAACCATCTGAGTGCCTCAGCACTAACCTGCATGGCAGACCCTCGGGGTATGAAGCCAAGGAGGAGATTCCATCTTAGCTAAGCTGTGTCGGGTTTGCTAAGCTCCCTGCCAAACACAGCTATGTGCCGGCTAGCTCTCCCCACCCCACTCCNGAAAGACCTCACCAACTTCCCTTAGGAGAAGTAAGTGCCTTCCCTCCTCTGTCGGCAGAGGCAACAGCTCTCAGCCAGGCCTGAGCTCAGAGAGATAAGCCGAGGCCTAAACACCGAGAGCTGCTGGCTCCGTGTCCACCCGACAAGTGAGAGAGAAGGAGAGCAAAAGAGAGAGACAGGAAACTCCCTCCTGTCTTTATACACCTGATTACGTAAGGGAATGATATGGAATACTTCCTTGGTTTTGTATCCCGGTTTCTAGGGAAGGCCTACAGAAAAACTACCACACTAAGCCCTCTTAGTTGGTCACGTAGACATGAGAGAAATAGTTGACCCATGTGCAGAGCAAATCTCAGCAAAATGAAAGTGAGATAGCTGAGGCACAAGGTAAAAAACAAACAAACAAAACCAGAACAAACCAAAACAAAAAAAGACATTTACAGAAGAGAATTTCACCTTTCTCTCCAACCTAGTGGGAAAAACATCTCTAAGGAAGTTTGTTTTTACTGTTTAGGCTGTTTCCCTTTAAGGTTACTATGCCTTTTCCACATGAGACACTACCTTGGTGTCTCACGTATCTATTTCCTCCTGTTGCTGCCCAGACTGTCTACAATGAACATCTATCACTGTGGGATCTGCACACTTCTTGGTCTATCATGGGAAACGGCATTTATGAAAGACACTGTGGCTTTCTACCATGAAAATGTCTACAACGCTACATACAGTAGAATTATGACTTCTATAAAGAGAGGGGGGGAAAATAAACCAGACAGGATATGAGGAACATCTGTTTATATGAACACCCTTAGGATCAGCAGTCTGAGTATGAGAACCCTCAATATACAGCAGACAAAAGGCACTCAGAGCACACACGAGGAAATAAGACTTGAAAGGTAACATTTTAAAATAAATTGTTTCTTCTTAGATATGAATTAAACCCAGATGATCACTTTAGGATAATATAGCAACATCATGTAAAAGTGATTTATCCTTTAATTGCCGTAATATTATGATTTACAAAAAGTACATATGAGTGGTAAATCGGATTTTGTGTACATCCTGAATAAGTCAATTAGTACAGACACTATCTCCTGCAATCGCTCTTCAGCCAATTGCCTCTCATCATATTTTTCACCGAAAACGTCTATACTCATAGTTCTTAATGAAGCAGGTAACTAGTTTTGCATTTCAGTAATTCATTTCCTTCAGCTAGAAAAGTTTACACATTTCAGTTCATCCAATCTTCTGCTGATTTACTTCCATGCACATCAAAATATAAATTTTACTAAACCATGTTTATTGCTATAAGAATAGGCATTTAATATGCACATGGCATTTAGACAAGAGGGAAAATTATAACACTGTTTACAGACAGAATCAATAAAACCCTCTTGTTTTTAGAATTGCCATAAAGCAGTGATCATATCGGCTAAGATGGCTAAATCCCTAATAGAAATTGTCATAATAACTAACTTGCTTCACAAATTTGTCTGAAAGTGGAGAAAAAATTATTTTGACTGTTTTGCTGATTTCTTTCCAGTCTGCTTCCCATTCGCCAAATCTTTAAGAAACAATTCTGTGTCTGGAATTCTGAAATGATTCTGCAGAAGTCTTATAGAAAATACATTTTGATTTTTGCATATTCATTTATGCCAGAGGCCAGTAAATCCTATTCAGTTAGAAGACCCAAACTAGTACCACATACCCAATTAAAAGAGCAGAACCTATATATGGTTATAAAAGTGATTAAAGTTCATGAGAAATTCAGCAGTCACATTTGTTTATTTATGTTTTCATGTGTCAAATTCTGAAAAACAAACAGCACTGCTGAAATTACAATATGTTCACAGATAAATGACAAAGAAGAAATGAGGCCAACCTAATAAATTATTTGTTCCCTGCATATAATTGACCCTCTTCTGCCATGTCCTCAAGCAAACATCCCATCACTTTCAGCCACAGAACAGCTGTTGCACTGCCTCCTGGCTGTCTACAGGAAGTTTGTTTGAATAAGGAGTAAGAACTGAGGAATAAATTTCAAAACAAGTGCAAAAAAAGTTACTACTCTGCTCTTTAAAGAATCCTGGACTCATTTTATTAAGATACAATATATCACTTTTTCTTTGCATGGTGAATCTTCAATTTATGAAGTGCCCCATTTAGCATTATTATGAAAATAGACTTCATGGCTTTTAATTGGTTTTCTTATCAGACCCAGAAAAACAGTTTTTAATAAACTAGGAATGGACTAACTCATTCTAGTAATTTCAAATCCATGCTCTGCAGACTAGAACTCAGATATAATGTGGTTTCTTTCAGCTTAGACAGGAATGAGGAATACAGAAGACAAGGACAATAAACAAAAAGATACTAAAAGAAAAGGATTCTTACCAAAAATACAAACTGTCTGCAAAGGAGATAAAACTGTACCACTTTCTTCATTAAGAACAACCTCTCAGAGACATTTGGGAGTGTGGTTGGATTCCTAGAGGATTTAAGCCCACAGGCAGATCTATGGGAGTTTGTGGGCTGCTCCTCAGCCCTGATGAGGTGTGTGGGGAAACACAGAGGAAATCTGACTGAAAGGGACCAGCAGAGACAGGAGAGATGTTTGGGTTAGCTCAGTCCCTGCCATCACGTGCCTTGGACTAGCAGGGTGACTTCTCTGCCCTGGGATGTGCTGGAGAGGGAACTGCAACTATTCATAGCTGGACTGGAATCATCTCAGGCAGGGATGGTGGTTTGCTTCTTCCAATCATGTCACATTTGCTTTCTCTCCTGTCCACGTTCTGCTGTGTCAGCAAAGAGGTAAATGCAGCTCTTTGTTGTTTTTCCTGCCCAGACTCAAGTAATTTCTGGAGAACAGGGCCTCTGTACTCACTATATTGGGTCATGCGACTTCAATCACACATCTGCTCTCTGCATTTTAGGGAGAACAAGCGACTAAAGCCACAAGGATCCAGGCTTTGCTGAGTCTTACCTTGTGTTATTCAAGCCAGTCAGCAGGATCAATGTCTGCATTCATGTTCAGGCTCTATGCAATCAGCAGTATAATGGCCAAGTCCTGCTTGGAATGCCTCAGTGACTGATATATTATCTGTGCCCAAGCTGACAGTATTTTGTAAGAAAGGGGAAATGGCATGGAGAGCAGAGCTTACTGATTATGATTTTTAAAAGCCCTTACCACAACTGTAGCACAATAGCATGGTCCTGGCTCCAAGCATGCAGTGAGCACCTTGGATGTGTCTGGAATGTAGGGGCTGCAATTATGCAAACCTGAACACTTCGAGCAACCCCTGTGTTTCCTAGGCACAATGATACAGTTTCTTTCTTCTGAAGTAATTATCCTTCTCTCACTTTTATTAATTAAAAAAAAAAAAAAAAAACAAGCCACAGCAACATTTAACAGATTTCTAAATACACTGAATACACCGGAAAGATTCCACTCTGCCAGCCTTAGTTCTGTGCACTGCAGGGTTTCAATGTGCCTACCTGGGATTAGATGGCCCTTGTTAACACAGACTGGAGTCCTTGTTAACACAGTACCAGTTTTAGCCATTAATTTCAACTGTTTTGCAAGTATGGAATACAGGTTCCAGCCTTTCCTTACCAAGGCATTAAACCAGTTTAAGTTTTAGGAAATCTGTGATACTGCTGCCTATTCCAGTAGACAAAAGCCAAAGGTTGTTATTAAAGAGACGTTTCTGGGCTCTATACTCTTCAAGATAATTTGTTGGCTCATGAGCATGGACTCAAAAGATAAGGACTTTTTGCAATCTGGCAGTCTGCTGGATTTTGCAGGTGCTTTTTGTTTTGATTTGGTTTAAGTCATGCTTGGCTTTTGATGTTTATACTTGTTTCCTTTAGCTTGGAAAATGGCCCTCAGCTAAGGACATACTGTCACCTTTATTCAGTGTCTGCACTGGGTTCACTTTTTTAAGAAAGTTAGATTCCTCTGAAAAGTCAGCTTTCTGTCCTTATGATGGATGTCAAAAGAGAAATGGACAGAGGGGGAAGAGGTGGGGAAAACTACCTGTTTTTTCTCAGAAGATAGCTGCATCAGATTCCTACTCTGTTTCTGCCCTCTTTAGACTAACTGAAGACAGAATGGTAATACAACAGGGCTACTCTTAGGAAAGACTGCCCTGCAGTGAGGCACAGGAGATTCTCACAGCACTAGTGTCTGAGGTACAGCTGCACGGACCCACTACGTCAAATGCTGCTGGGACTCCAGCTAGCAGAGACCAGGTAATGCACTGATGTAATTTAAAACATACTTTTAGGCTCAGTTCCAGCAGACACCAATTAATTCCCCCCAAGCAACTCAAAACTGAGACAGCACATCAGTACCCAAACAGACCTAAGAACTTTACCCACTCTTTCCACTTTTTCTTTTTAACAAAATATCAAATGTAACCAAAAATATCAAAAGCGGTACAAAATCTACACATTTTACCAGGAGCAGCATAGCAAATAAATGACATAACCCAGTCACCAAAATGTGTGCATGTGTAAGCCAACCATATACACTTGTTTTTGCTAGCTTGCTAAAACAGATGGCATAGGACAAGTCTAGCAAAATGAAATGTAATTTTCCCTTACATGTAAAGCTGTCAGAGTTTAGGACAAATAATCCCACTTGGTGACACCAGACTCTTCTATTTGGAATCATACATTGCAAAGAATTTATCAGACTTCATCCTGTATTTGGTTTGGGGTTCCTTTTTCTTTTTTTTTTTTGTTTGTTTGTTTATTTGTTTAAGACTTGGACAAAACCAAATACTGCTGAGTCTTTGCTTCAAAAACTGAAAGTGTTAAGGTTGAGAGTGAAGCCACATCTATTAAAAAGTCGAGGAACTGTAGGGCAGAAAAGAAATGTAAAAGAGCAATGTAGAAATACTATGTAGAAACATACCAAACATCTTCTCCCTAAAACCCTACCCTCAAAAAGAGCTGGGGTCTCTTTGTTTTTAAAGCAGAAAGCCCTGCCTTGGGTACATATGAATTTCATTATAATCCATTTATAATTTCAGCTGAAATTGCATCATCCCTGCAGAATGCATAGCTCAGGGATTATAAATGGTTTTAATTGTCTGTTTCTTATATGACAAATACTCTGGCAAGTATTAATCAAAAAATCTGTTTGGTGTCCTCTGTCTAGTTTTCACTGACATGTATCATAGAAACAGATCATGGCTAAAGGATTGAACAACTAAGGGATCTGATTATCACTTCATATACAAGGAAATTTCCCTGAACAAGATTTTAATGTTGCTGAGCAGTAATGCAAAATATCTACTGCATCACCCACATTGCACTAAAGTGCATCTATTACCCGCATTTCTGTGCTTCAGTAAAAAGGTTCCTGCCAGCATCATGAAAAGATGGATACTGATTCATCCAAGGCACTAGGCTGACAACCAGATGACATCTGTGATCCCACTCACCATTGCAAACATGGTCTCCCTAAGTCACCAACAAATGTTACTAGTGTCACAGCTGATTAAATTGAGTTTAAATGTCACATGTGACATTTCTCATGCTGCTGCATACCTCTGCTCCAACTGATTTTTTTTTTGTACTTGCTCACTTTGGAAGGTGTAAGAGCACTGTGGCTCCCTAGAAACTGTAGTTAAAGTATCAAGGTTAATTCAAAGTTTTCAGACTTCTTTGAAAAATAATTCACAGCAGATGTTCCAAAGAATTTCTACATGGTGGTTTTCCCTATGAGTAATCCACCATCTTAATCATATGTCTAGAGTTTCTACCTTAGTAAAAATCCTCATGTTCAGCAGGTGCATATCATATATACAGAATATAAAATAAGTCCTCTGCCACTGTAAACGAAATCAAATATTAACCTCAAGGCCATGTTTATAATCTTTTGTTGTAAGGTGGCACTTGTTCCTTAACAGAGGCAGCTTCTTTCTGCTACAGAAGTATCATGATTTCAGCTGGCATGGTGGGTAAAGTTCAGCCCTGACTTGAAGTCATTTGCAGAATTCCCATTTTAATGTGGGCAGGCTTGTGTCTCTCCCCCAAAGCACTCCGCTGCTCATATAAAAATGCACCAAATGGCCCTCGGGAAAGGCCATGTGAAAGATTTTAATGAGATGAGTGACTTGGAAAGAAGATTTGGAGCTAAATTACAGCTTCTGGGAAAGAGTGTCTATGTTACATCGTACGGCTTCCCCCCTGCCTCCCAGTCTAACATCCTGCAGGACTGTGATCTGTTTTTTCAACTTTGGCAACATTTTTGGTTGATTATTTTGTTTGCCTTGGGAAGTGAGGTTGCCTGCGCTTTGCTTTTTGATCTTCTGCACACAGTTCAAGCGGCCAAACTTTGTCTTTTTCTAGAATTTGAAAACATACCTAATTTTTCAGGTTTTACCAGTATCATGTTACTGAATTCAGTATCAAGGGGAAGAAGGGGAACAATGTGCAGGAAACAATGAGATCTGAGAAGCTGTCAAACCCCAGGAATTGGAACTTCATGTGCAAGGGGGCCAAAAAGCTCAAAGGAAAAAGAAAACAGAAAGGACCAATTTCTTAGAGCTTAGAAGCTTCCCCCCTCTAGAGGAATTGAGCGAATGAGCAAAAGCAGTAGTGAAATCCAGTGGTAGCCACAAATGAACCCATAACAGCCCATTTGAGTGTAGCTAGCCCACACCAAAGCCTATATTACTGTACCTTCCTTCACTGCTTCTGGCTGCTGAGCTGTCTGGAGGAAAACTTTTTCAGGCTGGTCCCCATGAACTCAAGTTCATGAATTTGAGTTCTGAACTCACAGTCCGAGCCATGCCTGTTGTGGATGTACCTAGGATTTTGCAGGTTCTTTCCAGCTAACATATATCAGGTGCACCTCTCACTCCCAGTCTTCCTGTTAAATTCTTATCTGGGCTCTCATCGCCTCATATCTCAATTACTGCAACATCCTTTTCCCAGCCACTGACAAACTCAGTCATGCCTTGATGGTGTATTGATCCACAGCGCTGTCTCAGAGATCATTCCCCAGCCTCACATCTGCCTTTCTTTTTGCTCATCTTCCTTGTGGCTCCTTTTACCTGTCATATCAAACAATCAACTGGCTTTCAGTTTCAAGGACTCTTCCACCTTATTGCTCATTTCATTCAGCATCCACAGGTCAACTCTCATCCCTGAACTGTCCGAAGTCCCTGCTTCTCCTCATCACTTACCAACTTTGTAGTGTCTCTTGAGACTCCGTTACATGAGAACTTCTCTGTAAAAGTGGAACATTACTTGGTTGCAGTCCCTCAACCTCTACCCAGAAATAGCTTCTTGGCCAAAAAAAGTCTTGCCAACAGTTATGCTTGAGCTGGGTTCAAGTGGCTGTCAGTGTTATCCTTTTGTTAAGGCTAATTTTACAAGAAAGTAGGTGCCCCAACATCAGAAACTTAAAGAAATACCACATAAAGTCTCTTCACAAAATAACCAGGAATAGGCTGACCTACAACTTTTAGTCTCAAAATGCAGCCCTTTCAGATGGTTACAAACTTTCCTTTGCCTGTTTGTGCTGCATCTACAGCATCTTTTCCCTGTCTATGACTGTGATCCCACAAAAATGCAGCAGACAACCTCCAATAGGTCCCTGATGAGTTGTCATACAAGAAGCTAATAGAGGAGCTAACCAGCCACGAATGCGTGAAGCATAATGGCAGAGATGAAAAATGGGCACGACACAGAAAAAAGGAATACTGTTTAATTGAGATCTTTCGTCTTGGTGAAAAAAAAAAAAGTAAACAGTCCCTATGAGATTTCCTCTTGTCTTATGACATTTCATAAATATATGACAGAGGAGGAAAGTGTGTGTGTGTGTGTGTGTGTGTGTGTGGTGGCACTGCAAGATAATGAAAGCTGCAGATAGCTTTCATTAATCAGCAGAGAGTTGTTGGAGTTCAAAACCACTTGACAACGAAGGAGTTAACAGGGAGGTTGAAGAGACCTTGGGAGAAGCCTAAATAGACATCTCTTGACAGATGAGAGACTGCACAGCTCTGTCGCCTCCCTGTCTCCAAGATGCTTGAAGCTACCTCAACTTTGGGGATACACCCTGAACTTGTCATTGCATTGCTAATATGTTCATTACCATGTGTCTCTCTATAGTTAATGGTGTGTTATCCCATACTTATAACATCTCCCCCCATGTTTAGCATAAGTCAAACCCTGGGATGAATATTCATTTACTGAGCATATATATTGTGTGTTATAGTTTCAATAAAGTTGTTCCTGCTTGCAACCCCATCAAGTGGAGACCGTGTTAGTTTAGACCACCACAGAGAGTTTTGTGAAAAACTTTAAAGAGACCTAAACTAAGACAGCATAATGAAAAAAAAAATTCCAAGCAATACGTGCTGGAGGACACTGTGACAGCATACATCATGTGGTTCAGCATTAGTTGGGCCAGTTTTCAGACCAAGGAAAGTAGTTGTTCCCCTCTCTTCAGCCCTCATGAAGGGCACATCTGGGTTGTGTCCAGCTTTGAGGCCCACAGTACAAGAAAGACATTGGCAAAGTGGAATATAGTGCAAAGCATCTATGACAGCAGGGCGTGTAGCACATGGCAAATATAAGGAGAGGATGAAGGAGCTTTGAACAGGGGTGAAGCCAGACTCTTAGGAGTCCACAGTGAAGAGACAAAAGCCAGCAATCACAATTTGTATCAAGGGAAATTATATCCAGACGCACAGAAAATTTTGTCCCTGATGAGACTGATGCAGCATTGGCACAAGAGCCTAAAAGGGCTTTTCAATCTAGAGACAAAACAAACCAACCAAACAAACAAAAACACAAAAACAAAACAAAAACACACAAAAAAGAAAAAAAAAACACCACACACCTTTTTACTATATGGGTGGCTGAACACTGGCACAAGTTACAAGTTGATCTGAGAGGTTGTGAAGTCTTCATTCTTGGAGATACTAAAAACCTGACTGGACATAGCCCTGTTTTGAGTAGAGGGACTGGACTCTCTGATCTCCAGAGGGGCTTCCAGCCTCCACCTGATTATGTGATATTGTGACTATATATACTAGATAGCGTGACTATTAAGATTATATGGCTACAACAAATTTTGAAACAGGAATGTATAAACCCTCATTCTTCCAGGGTTTGAGATGAAATCTAAGGGGAAATTTCTCAGTTCCTCTCTGACTTTTCTCAGCCACTTTTATAGTCAGTTCAGAACTCCAGGACGCCCAAATTATGTGTCAGTTCCTGGGATTCTACAAAAGTCCCTTCCTTTTTCCTTCTCCAGAAAATTGTGTGAGGTTCAGTCCGGGGAGGCTGACAGACATCTGTGATGCAGAGAAACTTCCCACCAGCAGGATGTGGACAACATAATAACCTTTCATGGCCCATTCACAGTAATGCAACTTTCTGCTTCACCCCTCCCTCTTACAGCAACAGCTCACATGGAAAAAACAGCAGTCAAGGAAGAATGTAAGTTCAAATAAATGTATAGCTGAAAACTCAAGGTTCGAACAGTGTTCTCAGCCACCTCTCCATCCTTTCCCACAAAGTTCTTCATTCCACAGGAAAAATAACCATGGCAAGTTTGCACATGTCTGAGTTAGTAGATTATGATAGGAAGTACTGTCTTATCTTCTGCTTTTCAGCAACACACATTACAAATTGTCTGGCAGCTATTCACTCATTCACTCTCTCTCTAAATAACTACAGCAAAATTTGATGGAGCTGTGCAAGTCACCAGTCTTACTGAGACTTTCTGCACACAACTGCCTGTCTGGAAAATCAGCTATTCTCAAGGGTAAATTGCATGCAGGTAGGGAGAGGCTGGGGGGCTCTCCTAACGGTCTACTGAGTTTTGGTCAAGTAAAATTTGCCTGCTTGCTTCGTGCATGTGCTTTCATTTTTATTATGTCCCCTCAGGTGACTGGTGAATGTGCACTGCTGACACAGAAACCAGCTCTGCATCTCCTGGACCGCTGTGCTGCAGAATAGGTCAGGACTGCACTGAGGGAGGGATGTGCAGCTCCTCTCATAAAACCTTGGCTCTGATCCAGACCTGCAAAAGCTCCTTGACCAGTCACAGGGAATGCTGATGCCCCAGAGACTGAAAGAAAAAATACTCTGTGTTTTGCTGGCTTTCATACAGAGAAGTCATTTGTCCCAAAGCCCAGAACCTGGAGCAATCTCTGGTGTGTTTGGTTCTATTAAAGAATGTGTTAATTATGGTAATAATGCAACTAATATGGCTTAGAAAAGCGAGTCTTGAATGGTGCTTATGATTTCCTGCTTTTCCTTTGTACACTGCCTAAACAGACAGTTGATGAGAAATCAGCAGAAATTTAGGCATTAAGGTTTTTAATTTTTGTTAAGTGGCCATTTACATTTCACATGTCTGCAATTTTTTCTCTTTTGTGCAGATAAGCCCTCTGTACCTAGAAAAGGGGATAAGGTAATCTGACACCTGCAATTTTCTGTGTTTACTGAAGCTTTTCAGGTTGTGCCATAATTACATATATTTTCTAATTCTGAAATCAAAATTTAGGAAAAGACCCCTTATGATAGAGTGAAAAAGAAAAATAACCCATCTAGAGTCTAAAGCTGTCTCTCACTTTTTAAAATAATAGAGTTGTTCCCTCTTTCTTAAATCACTGCTCTGTGTGGCTGACCCAAAAGTGACATCTACTGTCTTTTTTGCTTGTGAATCTCACCTTCAAGAAAAGATTTTTTTGTCAAGTTTTCTCTCACATTTCCATTCTCATCTGCTTTTTTATGTAGCCAGAGGAAGAGGTAGAAGACAGTTATTACATTTACAGCAGGGAGAAGGAAGTTGTGTGTGTAGTCACTGCCAGCAAGCACAAAGCCCCACTGTAGACAAAATGGGACGAAGAAAAGATTTCATCCTAGGAAATGAAGCATGGTCCTCATGCCCCTTACACTTCCCTCTCTGAGGTTGGGACGTGGTGTATAAAGCATGCACTTGACACTATCTTTCTTGGTGGTTGAAAGTGTAAGAACTGACAAGAAACTACAGGAGTTTAGAATTAATGTCCATGCAATGCAAGGGTGTGAAAGGATGCCAAGAATGAGAAAAAAAAGCAATACAGACTCTCTTGAAAGGATAGATCCCCCAGTAGAACAATGTATTTCTTAAGCACTGACATTCACTGGCTTCCTTATTTTTAGCCTATAAATCTTGCCAACTACCCTGACCTACTGAGACCTTTCATAGAAATACAGTAATTTAATTCCAACGTAATCCATTCTTTAAGGATAGAGCAGGCAGGAAAAGCTTATACAGGCTTGCCTGTACATGTAATTAGTAGATCAGAAGAATAAAACAATTAATTTCTCTATGACCAGTTCAAGAAGATACATGTTTATTTAATCCAAATTAAAATGTTTCTTATTTATTACTTCTTCTAGCGCAAACATTGGTATATGATTAGAGCTGGGCAAGAAGCAGTACTTGTATCAAAAAAAAAAGCCTGCTAATTAGAAAAGAATCAAAGTAATCTACATTGTGGTGAAATTACTGATTTCAGTTGTTCAAGGTTTTTGTGCAGAACCTTTTGTTGAAGTCTGCAGCCTGCCAGCTGCCATTGCACAACTGATGAATAGTGTTCACCTAAGTACAAATTAGCAGGTATTCCTAGGACAGATACTTACTCATGGGTTGTGACCAGAAATTCCACACCAGATTAGACAGATCTTTCCACAATAGAAATGTCATGGCAGCTGCTATGTTTTTCCATCTCCTTTTCCTTTCCTCTGAGGAAAACATCTGTTTCTAACAAATTGTGAGGTGAATGAAGCTCCCATCTGGCCAAGAGGACTGGGCAGCTGCAATTATGTCAGGCAGTGAGAGACTGTTCCCTTCACCAGACAGTGCTGAATGGGAATGTAGGAGCAGACAAAGTCCTTCTGGAACACAGCAGATATATGTTAAAACTGATGACAATGAGGATTTTGTCTGATGAGAAACTCATTCCTCACACTGACCAGCTCTAAAAGTCATCTCTTGATGTTAAGAGATAACACTGCTGGGAGTTACAGACTCTTCAGCTTGTTTTTCTTCTTCCAGAAAAAAAGGAAAGAGGAGAAAAATGTTGGGAATCTGTGCCATAGATTCCAGGAACCTTAGAACTGGAGCAAAAGAGATGAAGAGATGATGATTTTAAAGGCAGAACACCATTTAAAAAAATAAATTACCACACAGCACATCCGAATGCAAAAAGGCTTAGCCAGTGCTTCACAAGGGAAGCCCCACTGGAAGTGAAATGTAAAGAAATATCTTCTAGCCATTTTTGGCAGCCATTGACAGGTGAGATTTCCTGTAAAAGGGATGACAACATTGACCTTTAGAAAATTATCACCAGATAGCAGAGGAAAGCTTTCCTCTGTTTATCCTTGGGGGACTAGGAGCTGCACACAGACACGATGCCAAAACAAGATAAAAAGATTTTGGTATTTTTTCAGTGTGCTGAGCAGTTCCATGCACACTGAGACAATCAGAGTTGAAATTAGGCATTAGGAACACAGGAATAACACGCACATGAAATGTCTTGATTTTCACAAACACCATCACTCTGGGCAGAACTCTGACTATAGAAAGGGCTCCATTAACTACTGTTAGTGGAGTTGCCTCTCTTCAAAGGTGATTTTCAGGCAGACTGAAAAATTAAAAGGGAGGTTTGTCCCCTGACACCAGGAACCTTTGCTGACTGCACATAAAGAAAGCAGGAGAGAAGTGTCCTAAAATTACACCCTATGGCAACCTCTTTTAACAACAGGCAGGCAGGCATATGGATTTCATGAGCAATACTTCTAATTACTGGTACAGACTCTATGGATGAACAATTTTCTGCTATGCTATCTGTGGCTCTAGCAATCCTCCTATCCTTTACGATGCAGACTCTGAAGCATCATCAGCCAAGCATTCTATATCAGTAGGGAACAGTGAAGTTCAAACTCACAGAGGGATGGCACAAAGGACTTCTGTCTTCTGACATCTGGCTACCTCACCACTGAAAGGAAAGAAGGTCCTAAAGCATTCTCATTTAACTGTCTTGCTGTTTTCCTTTGTAAAGTACAGAGAGTGTAATTCTAAGGAGTAAGAACTCCTTTATATTTTTTACTCCATTTAATGAGAGGCTTGTCTAAACCTGCCCTTTACAGAAGCATGGCAGAAACTAGTTGCTGTGTGCACTGGTACCAATGACCCCTTGTGGAAGCAGATTATCTTCTCCTGGTTCATAAATCTACCTGTCAACCCTACCTGGAGAGCAGACAACTCATCAGTATGGATTACTGAAACCACTTGCTGCAGAACTAAAGCTATAGCAAGATAGATTAAAAAATAAAACAAAGATTCCCCTCGGGATGTGACAATTTCTTAACCTCAGCGTCAAGGAAAAAAACAAAACCACAACCTTGAAATGGAGAACAGTGATCTGTAGAACCAGATGCTGAGAAAAATGGCAAAGGAGCTTCAGCAACAACAGTTGATCCAATCTGGTTCAGAGCACAGATTTACTTTATGGCTCATATTTATCACGGCCAACAAAGCTGAAACTGTACATCTCAAGGTTGCATCTATATTTCAAATTACAAATCCCTGTGGTTGGGCGATTTAAAATTCCACCATAAAATCTTGGTCAATATGATCACAGGCCAAGGGCACTTTGCTTCCTTTAGTGTAAGAATGAAATATTTTGCTTATGACATGGCTGACTTATAAGTGAATTTAAAATAAAACGGTCAGAAAGACGAAAGAAAACCCAACTCAACAAACCACACAGGAGTGATTTCCTATGTCATCTATGCATTCAAAACTGCTTGCCCAATTGTTTGTTACTAAAACAACTTTGATCGATGACATGGTGCAGTGACTGGCAAAAGAGGTTATTTAAGTTAGGCTAGAAGCATCTTAAACTTAGCACTTCTTTTTCTTTGGTTCCTGCACAGTGAGTTTTTCACCGTACAACTCACAGCACATAGCACAGTGGTTCTCTAACAGAGAAATTCATCTAGTCCTATTCAAGAAGAACAATAATCAATTAAAAAGCCAACTCTTCTGGAAGGACAAGAGATTCATGAAGTCAAAGGTGGTCCAGGTATGTGGTCTGGGCATGTCTAGTTGGTTCTGCTTGTCCACTTAGAACAGGCAAGCAAAGAAGCTCAACTTCTACCCTTCTTTTCAAATCACAAGGATGAATCCAGTCTCCCTCCATGCTGAAGTTGACATTTCTCTAGCAGTACAAGTCCAATGGTACACAAATAATGTAATTTTACAGTATTAATTAACCAAGAATGGCTAAATATATAGCTCCAAGGCTGTATATGCTATGCCAGCACAAGTCCACTGCTTTCCATATAGGCTCATTAGCTCACCTGAGTCAGAATTACAGTCTGTAATGTTACAGACAATCCTGAATTTCCTGACCTTTTCAGTCATGTGATAATGTTGACATAAAGGAACTTTCATTTCTCTTCCTGAAAACCCCTTTTCTCCTTGGATGGTAGGATCCTGAATCACAGAGTAAAGAAGTTTCTCTCAATTTTCTAAAAGAAAATGACACCTAAGGTGAGCCTGATGAATGCAAGGACATCTTCTATTATATCCAAAGGGAAGCATATTGCTCAGATGGCTGATATATTACAAGTTTAGATTAATAAAACCAAAGCATTGCTACATAAACTAAAGCATGGCTTTTGTCTATCCTCTTCATCTTAAACTTTCAATAAAAGTTTTGAAAATACTTTCTCTTTTAAATAAATATTGGCATTATTTAGACTGTTTTCAACATCATCCAGTGTCATTGTCCATGACTTGTAAGGAGCTCCCTAATATCAACAAATTTTTGCCTAAGTCAGCTTGGTGTACAGTAATTGTTTTGTATCATTTTACAGAACTGGAGTAGACAAGGGTTAAATCACTTGCAAGGGAACGCATGTCAAAACAATGAACAGAAAAATGCAACCAAGTGCTGATGAGCTCCACTAACTCCTGTTTACACATTATCAGCATCTCTGCAAAACCCCTAAACAAGCATACTCCTAGAATGACAGTATTTAATGACTGGTGATTGTGCAGAAAGTGGGGACATAAATAAACCTGATTAGGGAAAGTTATGGTGAGAATCAGATGTGCATTACCTGCTGTGTTACCAACCCAAAGTATGTTCTTGCCCTACAGTAAAGAAAACCCATAGTATTTTGCTGTTTCACCACAGAATCAACCACTCCAAACTGCTTTCATTTATTGAGAGGTGATGCTGTGCACAGATCATGTCTTGCCCTGTAGACATTTCTTTGCTGAATTGCATTCAGCAGTTGTTGCTGTTTGCCACTATAACCAATATAAGTGCCACATTCCAGGTCATTTCCTTTGTAAAAATAAATGTAATTGAAAAAAGCTCACTTAGCATAATTTCATCACCTTTGTTTAAGCTCATTTTAAAGAGGCCGACCTTAAATTCAGAAAAACTCCAAAATAAAGGGCCTCTGGCAAAGATGTTTCTACTGCATTTCACACAAAAGAAGGAACATACAAGCCAACAATGGCAAAAGAGAGCTCAACAGGATGTCCTTGCTTTGAAAATCTCATCCCTAATGTGCACTGATGGACTTTTATCTACAGTCATCTTTTTAAAGGGATCCAATCTTAAAAAGCTTTCCTCTTACAAACAGCCTGACAAGCTTATTGGAAAAGCCTCTGAATATAAAGATGTCCTATGAGCAGAGGTTTGGAAGACAGGATGTTTATATATTATGGACTCAGACTACAAGCACCGCAGCACACAGATGCTGAGTACATCTGATTTGCTTTAAATCCCATGTCTATACTACCCAAATAACATGACCAGGTAAGTGAGGGGATGGGACGCCCACACATCAGCACATCTCAAACTCAAAATTTCTCCCTCAGGGTCACTTCTGGGCAGCTTTGCACCAGCATGAACAGGGCATCTTGTGAGTCCACGAACATCACCATGTGAGTCCAGCTATAAGAAAGCAGTTCCACACGGGAATGCTGTGTACCCTGAGATCCACACTATCATGGATTAGGGACAATGAGCAATGCATTAAAGTCAGCTGTGAGCACCACAGGCCAAATGTAGTCCATCCTGCCTAAAAGCCTTCATGGCTGTCTGAGTCTCTTTAAAATAAAAGAAGTAACTAAAGTAAAACAACCACTTTCTCCTTTCTAAGGGAAATGAAGTAATCTCTCCAGGTTAATTCCAAACAGCAGAGAACAATCTCGTTTACTCGAATGTGAACAGCACCTCCAGACTTCCCTAAGGTTCTCTTCCCATTACTTACAGCATATAAAAAGGGCAATTTAACCGAAGGAGTTTATATTTGGGTCTTTTTTTCAGCACTGTTTACAGAAAATAGCAGATGTTGGTTAATGATCTTTAGACATTGTATCATAAACCACATTCATTTCAAACACTGCAATTGGAGGGATTATTTGTCTATCATTAAGCCACATTCTCAGAGCAAGCTCAGTATATTTCCTTATTGTTTCATTTAAATATTCTTTTTTGTTTCATTTAAATACAAAAATATCAGATACCTTTTTATTTCCTATTTTTAAATTTACAGACTATTGGCAAGGTTCTTCCCTTCAGTCCCTCTTCTCAGCAAAGCAATATATAAGCACAGTGTCATTACAAAGTGCAATATTTCTTCAGCTTCACAACTCACCAACTCAAAGCAGATGACATTTGTCCGCACTAAAACTTCAGATGAGTATTAAAAGTGATTCTTACGAGTCTCCTTCTTCACAGAGTTACACAGCACACTGACACCCTCAGGGGGAATGCTATGTTTTAAACTCTAGACACTGAATAACATTGTTTATTTGAAAGTGAAGAAAGATGGGTTTGAGGCAGACTAGTGTGGGTATACGTGGATTTGCAAATACTTTAGTAAATAAAGCCACTGCCTTTGCATAGACTCCATATATCTAAATAAAACACACACACACACACACACATATATATATATATAGGTTTGAAGAGAATAAGCCTTACATGCAATTACATGCACATATATATATCTGTATAGATCCAGCTATGCATACATATCTGTAACTACTTACAGATATATATATTAATACACAGACATATATAAACCAAGATTCTCTTTCATAACATGAACTCAGATTCAGTTTTGTCTAAATCTTTACTGTAAATATTAGCTGTGCCTCTGACTCGCTAGAACCACATTTTTAAAAATTAATTACATAATATATGCTGAGAAATGCCTAGATACATGACAGATAAATTAGTTTCATTTGAACATATGTAGTATATGAAAGAAATTAATTCAATAAACATTGTGACTCTCATCCTGCAAAAGCATATGTAAGTCCCAGTGAGTTCAGTTGTAATAACTAAAATTATTCATGGGCAAAAGAGTTTGCAGATCAAGGCTATATATGTGATTTGGTTGTTACATTATGTTAATTTTGGATCTCCTATTTTACCATAAAATCTGACAAGGCAGAATCATTTATGAGACATAAATACAGAGAATTGAATTATAGGGAGTCTTCCACATACAAAATTTCATCAATTAATAATTAACATTCAGAGATTAAGATATGTTGCCGCAGAGAAATTTTTTAAGGGCAGCTATTGACAGTGTTGGTCATGGACTAGGATCCTTTCTGTTCCCTCTATATGGGCCACAGTGATTTAAACACAGCACCCCAGAAACAGCCATGCCCTGGGTATAATCTATCCACCTGCAATTACTGCAAAAGGGGTCTCCCTTCCCCTTGTCCCTCTATCACTGTTACAGCCAGTTACCGTAGCTGGAACAAGGCAAAGCCATGCATCATGTTGCCCTGTTTAAAGAAAGATATAATCTGACCTCCTGACTGCTGCTGTAACTCAGGTAGAGAATTACCCTTCCACTGATCAGATCCTATGCTGATGTAGTTAGCAGAGCTCTGCTGGCATCAACAGAGCTGTACAGACCTCCATTGTGAGAGCCCCATCTCCTACATGAGATCCAGACCAGCAGCAACCTGGCACATAGGTCATGTAGGGATAGACTTCATCTAATTTAGATAATCTACAAAATTGGGACTGAGTTGCACAGGCTATCTAGGTTTTCTCAGCAACATATTTTCTTATTTGGAGACTTAGAAGGGATAACTCCTCCCACATACCACTTCAGTATGGGTTCATCTCACTGAATTGTGGACACCTTCTGAGCCAATCGCTCCTAGCTCCCTTCTCTGTTGACAGAGAGAAACACTTTTAGGGTGCAATGAATCCGATTTATTTTGCATGTCTATTTAAAGCTGAGATGTGTGCTTGTCTCCACTATGTAGGGTGACTAGCTCACACATGGGTGACAAAAGTCACCTCACCTATTTGACAGCTTCATTAGCAACAGTGCTTTTACACTGAGCAAAATAAAACACAAGTGCCAAATGTTAAGTAAAACCAAATCTTGACTAGACTAATACTTGTATATTTAGATATATAGATCTTAATGCAAGGCAACATTAATAGGCTCCTACCCTGTGCTTTCTGGCAAGAGTTTTGGGGATATGTGATTGCACAGGAGTGTGACACTTCTGAACAGCAGCAAAAATTGTTTCGTGTCCTATCTTCAGCAGTTTTTACTAGAGGAAATTTTTTAAAGGACTACAAAAAAACTGATTTCTCATAATCTTCTCCCCACAGGCAAAGTCTTTCTGATGCCTAAATAACCAGAAATTAGCTCCAACTGTGAAGCATAAAAATTAACATACCTCTACTAATGTATTTTCACTAACTGTTATAACTTCCGAACACAAACCTACAGATGCCCCAACAGGGCAAAACAGGATAAAACAGGATGCCTTGACAGGACAAAATAAAGAAAATTGTTTTTCTTAGTGCTGCATCCACAACCTTACATAGCCCATTGGAGACACCAGTCTGCAGGTGATCAGATCTTGTCCATCTCCATTTGGCTTCACTTTGGTGAACCCTTAAAAGCTTGGTCTTGTATTTTCATTTTCTATGTTCCCCATTACCCTTCAGTGTTTGTAGTTAACATAGGAATAATGCATTTTCCTAGGTGGTCAATAAAAACTACAAAAGGAATCAGCTCCAGATGGATTACAAAATTGATGCCTTCATCATGACCTTGCAAGTTTAACATTAGAAAGCTTTCTCAAGAACGAGGAGGTTAGAATAGATGACAGAATACAGTGGATAATACTAGTGAAATGTAAGCATAAATGCCATTAATAAATCACAGACCCAGTACATAACTCCACACGGTAATTCCCAGAAAGAGACTGTTCTAATCAATAATAAATTTGCTAATTTGTTTCTGAACAGTATGAACCCACTCCCTAATTTCAAAGCATTGTCCAATAACTTTGTGCTATGTAAAGTACACATCTGGACATGCTGAATTCTCTAATTAGTCTGTAAATACTTGATTTTTACCCACTGCTTTGGTAAGTGTGATAATTACTGGGGAAAGGCCAAAGCATTTATGGTCAATCAGATGATGAGGAAAGGAATATGGCCCTTTTAGCAAGTAAAATGTAAGGCATTCTGTGGCAAGACAGAAGCTATTAACAGGATCAATATTTCTCCTAGTACCTTAATAAATCATTATATCAAAGAACAGTTCCAGGATGAAGAAAGCCTCATTCTACCAACAAGGATGCTTCCAAATCAGCAAATAAAACATCATTTAAATTACAAAGACTTAATTGGTGTACAAAGGCAAATGCCAAGCATAGAATACAGCCCTCTGATTCTAGGCATGTAAGCATTTTGAATCATTAGTGAAGGAAGAAAAGCAGAAAGACAAAGAAACAGCTATGCTAAGAGCTCTCCGTGCATAATTCGCAAATTGGGAAATATGCATGAATCCACCACACCGCAGCTGACTGATAGCACCATGTTTGGTGTAGATATCATAAGTGGCAGAAACAGAAGAGCACCTGGAAAACAGCATGACCTTTGATATCTTCATTATTGTACTGAAAAGGAAATCCTTTGCTGTTACCTGCACTGGGGTCCTCCTCTCCTTAACTAGCTAAGAAAAAGCTAAGATTTGCAAACATTAGAATGCAAGAAGAAATATTCTAATGGCTACTTTCATGCAAGGGAACTTCTCTCAGCAGACACTGCACATCACTGCTTACCGATATAGCTGTCATCACACGTAGCCATACAACTCTCTTAGCCTCATGGCGCAGAAGGAAACTCTAAGCAGACCTAGTTGGAGTTTTGTCCAAGAAAGGAATGGGGGCCCACGACCATGTTCATGTCCCACAGTAGGTAACCCCGCTTCTATAAAAATATGACTGTGAGAAGATGGTACGGCATATAGTGTTGCAAACTTACATGTTGCCATGGAGCACATTAGTGCACAGCCTGTGAGCAGGCAGCCACCAGTACCTTTTCTGGAAATATCAACTCACAGCACTTTTGTTTTATAGTGTTACCTTTCAGTCTAATAGAGAAATTATGAAACCTACTGGGAAAGAGTCACTAGAGTAACAACTGCATGAGTTCTACCAGGGGGAAAATGTAATATATAGTTGCATAACTGAATAAACTGTGTTTATTCTTTTATTTCAATAGTCTGCATTTAGCTCTTTATTGAAGGACTTTTATAGAAAAGAAAACGCTACTCAGTTGTTTAGTTACTGCTTTTGATTCCTGTCACAGTTTTGGAAGCTTTTTCCTAATTTATTCAGAGGCAACAATTGTTGGCTTTGTGAAGAAGAGTCAGTTGTTGAAGGAATTTCACTGTGGAAGTCAAAGTAGGTACTCTTTGGTTCTCCAGTTCACACTTCATAAGCTTCTAATTCCATAGTGCTGATACTTTACAAGATCAATTGTCATATGTCTGGGAAGCTGACATCTCAAGAAAGTAAATAATGCCCAAGAGGAGGGGAGAAAGAGCATCCTGTTGCTACATGGTATCTCCTCTCATCACTTCAATCCAGCAGAGACCTCACCCACCTGCCAAAATTCTCTGGAAAAGCAGAGTTTTGGCCATATGGTAATTGACCTTACAGGGTGCTGGCCATATGCCTTTCCATCATACAATGGTCTCTTGGGTTAAATGTACACATAAAAATACCCAAACGTTTCATGCTCTGAGCTCTCCATAAAGATGCATTTATTTTCTCAAACTGTAGTTTATTCCAGAAAGTAAAATGGATTAGTCTCTCCATATGTTACACCTCAAATCAGTTTGCTGTCTGATCCTTCTGTTGCAGAAAACATCGATCCTGCTTTACAGAGCATAATATGCAACTTTAGTAATAAGGAAACTGCTGTAGTTTATATACTTAACTGCCTATAGGCGTCCCAAGAGTTCTTCCTCTCTTCCTGGGAAGACTGTGTATTCCTCAACTCATCTCATGCCTACTAACACATATCAACATAATTTATCTGGGAGCATCCCAGAACTATTTTAAAAAGCAATTGGAAATTCCCCTTCTGCCTGCATCCCAAGGTATTACTTTTTGCATGGCATGTATCAGCTTTGTAGACAGTAAACCCTGAGGCAGGGACTACTCCTATTTGTTTAAGTCCTTAGTGGCCTATAGGCATCATCAGCTTTATTTATCAAATTACCAGTGGCAGAGGGGATCATTGTAAGCATGACCCAAACTTTTGCGATCACTTCCAACCGGATCACAGGGGAAGGCTAATGAAGTCTGTGTGCCCTTTCAATTCTATTATCATAAAGCCCTTTTTTTCCAGTACAGTAAAAAGATGCACTAACTCCTCAAACAAATAACCATGAGCTATTGGGATTTTAGCAAATGGATTGTGCAAAGACTCAGGAGTTTCTTATTCTAGTCAGCCTGAACAATTAATTAACAGTTTCCTTCTTTGTCATTAATTTTGTTGCCATAGTAGTTTCTGTAAGTGGTTTCTAACAAACAAGGAAGATTTATCTGTCATATTCTAAACTGATCAAAAACCAAATGATTTCACATTAATTTTTATTCCATAATGACAGGTAAAGCAGAGTGAATTATTACAACAGGGTTTTCTGAGAAGTATAAGGTGTCAGTTATCTTACAAAGCAATCTTAAACAACAGACTCAGAGATTAAAAGGCAAATGCTAGTTCTATGCAAATAAAAATCCTCTCTCCATTAAGAAATTATGAAAATTTATAAATAAGAAATAGAAAAAAGTTTCTAGAATTTTTAAACTTAAATTAAGAATATTTTGCTTGTATATAAATACTTCCATGCACTATTTTTTGCTTCAAATTCACGGCTGGTGAGAAACCATGGGGAAAAACATTGTAAGAGAATTTCCTAAAGAACAGAGCTAAAATTAATTAATTTGAACAGAGGAATTTTTCTTCTACTTTAGGTTGCTTGTATTGTAAAGAGATGAGCAGCCTACAAGACAGAAAGCAAGGGGAGGAACACGTCTTCAAAGTAAATGCAGACTAAGTTCTGGCCATCATCATGTGCTAGGGGTTTGGACGTGTTTAGAGAACTACAGGCTGCAACCTGCAAATTGGATCAATATGTTTCCTGCCTGATAAATTCCAGGAGGGAGATAAGGGGTGCATTATTGGAAAAGATTGTTGTTGCCTTTCTTCTAGAGGACAAGGTGACAGATTCTCTTAAAGCAGTAACTGCTCTTTGCTTCTTCACAAAACAACGCTTTAAAAACGAGAGCCATTTCAAACCTTGTCCAATCTATAACCTGTCTCAGCTGGAGTGGGGAGCAAAGAAGAGTTGGCAACATAGTCAAATTACTCAGATTTCCTTGACTAAAAAGCTAGTAATAATCTCAGGGGCAAAATGCTCCAGTCATACCCATCAACTCTTTCCACCAAGGAAAACAAAACAAACATGAAGGCAATGGGACTCATGTTCCTCATTATATTAGTCATTTTCTACAGCCACACCCAAATGGCCTTGCATATTTTGTTATACTACTGATACCCAAAGTAATTGACTCAGCTACAGACTATAATACAGTTAAATCTCATTGAGATTTAATTTTTTTTGTTCTTTATCTCACTTCTTGAAAGACCTAAGGTGAACATTTTTTGTCATCTTCCTTACTGATGAAAGAATATGAGCACTAAAGTGCTGGGGATACCATGCAGTCATGAAAGCTGTGATGCCACAAATACAGAATGGCATCAAGTACATGCAGAATTCCCAATTTTCTAATAAAAATGTTTCAATCAGTTTAAACATTCACTTTTTTTATTGTTCAATTTCTCTCTTGGGACAAGCTCCTATAAGCTACCAAACTGTGGAGATAAAACATGTTGAAAGAAGAGGACTTAGGATTAGGGATTTGCATCTGTGGTAACAGCACTGAAATGAAGGATATAATGTTCTGCATGTTGGTGAGGAGCACAGGGCCCTATTCCTGACCCATTCCCCCTTCCACCACAATTCCCCCGGCTGCTTCAGTTCAAGCATTTGCCTGGCCATACCCAAAACCATACTAGGATAATTTAAAAAATAATTTTTAAAAATGGCTCTTTTAACATGAATCATTTCCCAGACCCCATTTACAAAGAATCTGCTGAGTCTTTAAGCTGATGAGTGTGGAAATGAGAGCTTGAAGGCAGTATGCTCCAAGATCAGATCTGTATAGTACGATATCAAAATGGTATAAAAATGCAGCCTAAGACCAAAGAGCAAGTCTGTTTTGCATTCACTGTGGTTATTTTTAACTGTACCTCTGCCTATCCATCTATTACACCTTTACTGGCAGAGTAGGGGCAGTAGCAAATTTGAACGCACTTTCGAGCCAGCATAAAAGTTGGAGAGAAGTCACAAGAGGTAATTTCATTACTAGAAGTTTAATGAAAACCAGCAGCCGGACATCAAGGCAACACACAAACTGCTGCCTAGGGAGAGGGGGGCAGGCAGAGCAGCCCGTGTGTGCTCTGCCTGGGAGCAGCTGATGGGCAGGTGTGGGCAGACCTGCCAGCTGGCACAATGTGCTTCACAGTATTGGCTGCCCCTCGCCTGCAGGGACGTGAGGGAGAGCCAGGAAACCGAGGTGCAAGGGACAGGGGACATTAATCCATTTAAGGAGGTTTCCCTGCTCACAGAGCAATTTGCTTCCAGGGATCTGTGGTGCTTCAAATGTTGGGCAAAGTCTAGCCCTTAGCATGTGCCTGCGTGATGACACCAGCCTGCAGGATTCACACTGAGTGATGTGAGGATTCTTCTGCTCTGGGTCAGAGACAACCGGAAGCCAGATAAACTCACTAGTAGTGTTGAGGCCAAGTTAACTGCACTGAGTCAGAGCTAATGAACACTGCCAATCATGGCAATTTATTAGCTTGTACTCAGCATCATGCTAACCGTGCTACACAGCTTACGGTTGGCTTAGAAAATGGACAGAGGGAACTCCTCTGCTATGCAGATATAAACCCTTAGCTGCAGGTCTATGGACCCTCACTGAGTACCTCAATCCTGCTAAACTGAAGTGTAAACCAAGGACTCCCAACTTGTTTGGAAATTCTGCAGAAGGGAGTACAAGTGGAGAACAAAGGGAGTGAGGAAAAGGCTCTGAACAAAGGTCATAGGCTGCTAAGTTACAGCCCTCTACTTTGCTTTAGGCTCCACAGTCTTAAGCACATTATGTATTGAGTGGTGAGACTGTCAGAAGTCCTGTGAATTCTCAGCACATGTAGTGAAACATCTTCAAAGAAACAAAACGCCATCATGAAGGACATCCATATAGACATGTGGGGGATTTTTTACAACTTAAAGATCTTAAAATAGTATGTTGCATTTGTCTATCTAACACTGACTTTTTTTCTGAAAGCTTGTCCTGAAAGCTGCCTGCTGACTGTACGGCTCTTAACAAACTTTCCAACAGAAATCCCATCTCACTTCAAGCTACAGACAGAGCTATGGAGGTGGAAAAATCAAAGATTCATTAATGGTGGAAGGATTGCTGGACTGATCATTATAAAATCTGGCCACAAAGGCCTCTAGCATTAAAGGGGAATGCTCCTGGAAGGATTATAGAAAGATCAGAGGCTCAAAATGCTTCATGCCCCAGAACAAGAGAACAACTAGCTTTCGCTGAGTATCTACACTTCATTGGGAACAGACAGTGCATTTGATTGATCTCACTCATGTGTGACAGACATGAGAACCTGACAGGAGCTGATCTGCAGAACTTCGGTCAGTTTTTCAGAAACATTGCAAATACGAAGGAATATTGGACAAAGGTATGAAAGCTCATTACAAAATAAACTGTGTCTTTAATCTGCTACTCTATAATAATCTTTCCCTTCTCCCCTTGTTTCTCTGTCACCTCAAAAGAGTTAAAAAAAACTGTGTGAAGGGAGAATAAAAAATTAAAGAACACTCAGGATATTTTCATGGACTGACAGAAACACAGAATATCATGATTAATTACAAAGGAAACTGGTGACCCTAAAACATTAAAAGGACAGCATTATAAAGAAATTAGGTCTCCTCTAAGCAAAACATTGTGGTATCAGTCAATTTTACAAACAGGGTACACAACCTTCTCTTGGATTTAATACACGACCTTTACTTTCAAGGTCCTTGGTCCTTCTGAAACATTTTCTTTTATTCTCTTTGATGATGGTTCTTGTTTCAGTTAGATCAAGTCAGGTTTACACTGACTGTAACATCTGTGTGCTATCTGTCAAATACTGTTGTGACTGTCCTCCACTGCTCTTGCAAGTCTAGTGCTTCTGTGAAGTTCCGTATTATGAATATTGTACTCTGTCTTTCAAAGCTCTTCCTCTAGTTTGTGTAACGTTCCCATACACCTTTACTGGGACATGTAAAAGTAAAAACCTTCCTAAGAAAACCACTAAGTGCAATAGTAAGAAACCACTATTAGCAATAGTGAGAAGAAATAGTTTGCCACTCAGTGGGAGGAAAAGCTATATTTAGGATCAGCAGTGATCAGAAAACCACAACAGTTAAAACTGAAGGAAAAGGAGTAGCAATTCAGTTCATAGTAGGAAAAAGTAAATTAGAGAGAACTGAGATAAGTTAAAATTTTTCAATTGTCTTGATCTTAAGAATTTCACCCTAGAATATAAAGAACATTGACAGAGAAAATCTTAGACCTGCTGGCAATTAACTTTGAGAGGTGAGATCAGAAATAGTCAACTCAGTCCATGGGAAATAATCAAATAGGACTAGTTTTACAATGAAGGACCTGCAGTAGGTCAGAAGCTTCAACAGAATCACTGTCAGGTATGTATGAATATCAGATTGGAAATATAAAGGAGAATGTTGTCTACAAGACATGTAAGGCAATTCACCTTTTTCACTTCACTTCAGACAGACTTCAACCATAACCTTAGGTGAAGTGTTGGATGCCACATTCTAAGGAGGATGTGACCAACTAACAGTGAGTACTCTTCAAAACATGACAAAAAACTTAAAAAATAATTTGTTGATTAATGTAAAGAAGACAAAACTTGGGGAAACCTGACAAAAGAACCCTGAAGATACCAAATATGGTTGCAAGGCAAAAGGGAGTAACTTATTCTAGTTCATTGCAGGTAGGACAGAAGTAGCTTGCATGCTAAGAAAAGAAAAATTAGCATTTTTCTAATGGTAAGGAAAATTAGGCATTGGAATTAATTGCCCAGAGAATCTCCATCAGTGGAGGCCCTCAGAAACAGATCAGCCACAGCTCTGATGGGAAGAGTGTCAGTACAGCTGAAATAGCTGCACAGCCCTCAAGCTACTACTTAATTTTCTAGGATAATTTTAGAAAAAATAAAACTGTGGCTACTTAGATGAAGAACAATTTTTTTTTTTTGTTCAAGGATATTTTGGGCAATAGTATGTATTACCTTTTCCTTGGTTAATTTTTAATAGTGTTCTGAAAGCTCAAAGTTAATGAGTAGCTTGACCCAAGATATTCTTTCATCTTTCTACTCTAATTTTTGCTCTTTGAGCAAACTGCATGGTCAAGCTTTCCTCAGATTCTTAGAATACCTCTTGAACATAATAGTCAGTGGTCTTTTGGGGTTTTTTTTCTGAATGTAGGATCAATGACATTAAGTAGGAACACATTCTCTCCTGAATGGTTGCCTACAGCATTTTTGGATCATTTCTTCTATGGAGTCAACCAACGATATTAAAGTTGATGAGGTTTCCTTTAAGTTTACTTTATGGGTTTGGGGTTTTTTTGTTAGTTTGTTTTTTGGTTTTGTTTTGTTTTGTTTTTCCACTTGTGGCATCTAGTAGTTACTTTCTCAGTATTTTCCCTTTTCTGACTCCCAACCCTAGAAACCTGAGTCATTCTGAAGAAGTCTATCTTGCGACACTCAATCCCAAAAGTGCTATGTGTGTACATGCGGCACTTACTGACATGGTGTAGTGGTCAACCTAAATGATTCTAAGATTCTATGATTTGCTATCATGTTCACTAATTCAAAATAATCTTTTAATGTTTAGTGTTTGAACAGATAACCTTTCTTCACACTTTAGCTAAAAAGCAGGAGAGAAAGGACATAAACCTGCCAACATTGTGCTGCGCTGTGGTGGAAAAAAAAATAAAGGATTGTTTTTCAACTTTTTCCTTTGGTTGTAGCTTGGCTATCTGAACAATTCTTGCTTTTTAAGTCCTCTTTCTTCAAATTTCACTGCTGTTTCTGTAAACTTGGACAGTAGCAGTGGCAGTGGGTTTCTCCTCTTAACTGGAGAAGATGTTTTAACTGCCTTTCAGAAGTGAAATCAATTTGTATCTTTCTGTATATGGCAACAGACTGTCACTGGAGCTATAGCTTATGACTTTTATCTTGCTGTGACACCTGTTTGGTCAAGGGGATTACTCCTCCTGGAAGGTGTCAATACTGATGATGTTCATTTGAGCAGCTGTCCTCCCTCTTCTATTATTATTCACAACGTGTGAATAATTCTTCTGAGGGCCTTAGGCATAGAAAACTTAACAGTTCCTTGCTGTCTTTCTCTAAAGCAATATAAATGGACCATTATTGTTTCTGAAATGTGCTATGGCCACCATTCCACCTCATCTATTGTTCAGATATCTCTGTGGAGCCAGAATGTGGACAATGAAAAGGTGCAAGATGTGTCATTATCCATATGCTGAGAGCTATCAGTTGCACACTTAGTGCTTCTCCAACAATGTCATTCATTACCTACTATCATACTGAGAGAACTTAATAGATGGAATAGGGAGAAGACACTAGCAGTGACTCCACCTAGACAAAACTGAAGCACAATATGGATTAGGGTCATTTTAACTGAGGGTGTACCTCCATAATTAATTATTGAGTTTTTAAATTCTGGTCTTATTTTACATAATTTGGATCCATCTGAAAGTCATATTGAGTATAATCAGCTTCTTAATGCTGGTGCTTGTGTCAAGAAGTTAGCAATACATGGAGGGATACAGGTAAATGGGAGTAAGACAGGAAGAATGTGTTTGGAATGGGACATATAAGGCCTGCAAATGCTTATTCTGAAAAATAGATAAACAAATTAAATCACAATGTAATTTTTCCTTCTAGTATTTTACAGATATTTTGAAGAAAGTTATGTTCAACAGTGTATCTTCACTATAAATAAGATACCAAATGGTTTTCGTGGAGCAAATAGGGTATAATCCAATTTCTGGACTTTAGAAATACCTAAGTGTTGTGTAGCCCTGGAAGAGAGTACATGGGGTGGCAGTGAAATATTCCTTACTGGAAGATCAGATAAACATCTCTCACTGATTATCTAGACACCTTTGTTCTTGTTGGCAATGAATGCAAATGAGCTAAATGATCTTTGGTGTCCATAAGGTGTTCCTGACTGTGGACACTAAAGATCTCCCTTCTTTTTATGTTATGTCCCAGGAGTTAAGATCAGTAAAAATTATCATCTAATTGCCACTCTGAAGCATAAGATGATGGCACTGGAGTGAGACTAGTAAAGAGCCTTACTCCTATTTTGAGTCTATGAACACTTTGCATAGTTTGCAGGAGCTTTTCAACTGTTCCCATTCTTCTGGACAGTAGCTATCATTAACCTAACAGGAAGGTATTTAAGGATGTTTCTGGGCTGTTCCTCAAACAGAGGAAATACTTGTCACCATTCCTAGAAATACCTTGAAAAGAACATGGAAGGTCATAAAAAGGTCATGGAAGGCCAGTGGAAGGTCAATCTGTTGTCTACGTTGGTTAGTTAGTTTTCCCTGCATTCATATTTATTTCAGTCTTTTGCAGTATCTTTGGCCCCAGCTCTTACTCAGGTGTGCAAAATGCCATTTTAGTTTTTCTAATAATCACTTGCTCTATGTCTTGCTGTGAGCAATGAAAACCAGAGTTGGATGATCACAAATGCTCTGAACTATCATTCAAAAAGAAAATTAAAAAACATATATAGAATCATTGAATTGTTCAGATTGTAAAAGGTCATCAAGTCCAATCAAGCATATCCATGTTCACCATTAAACCATGTCCCAAGTGCCATATTCCCCAGTTTTTTGAACACTTCCAGGACTCATGATTCCACCACCTGTCTGTACATCCTGTTTCAAAGCTGGATAATCCTTTCCATGAATAAGTTTTTCCTAATATCCAATTTAAACCCTTCCTAATACCCAATTTAAATCTTCCCTGGTGCAGCTTGAGGCTTTTTTATCTCACACTACTGCTTGTTACATGGGAGAAGAGACTGACTCCTACCTTGCTTCAACCTCCTTCAAGGTAGTTGTAGAGAGTGATAAGATCTCTCTTGTGCCTCCTTTTCTCCAGACTAAACACTCCCAGCTCCCTCAGTTGCTCCTCATAAGATTTGTGCTCAAGTTCTTGCACCAGCTTCATTGTGTTTATATTAGCTTGTACATAGAATTTATGATTTGGACACAGTAGTCTTTACAAAATCACAGTCTGGCTTCAATTTTCATTCTAATAAAATACAACTGTCCCTCCATGGCAACTTTGTGAGATTAATGTGCCCCACCCTCCCATTTTATTCAGACATATTTACTTCAAGCACCTAGCTTCAAGATTTTCTCCAGCTACCAAACTATTTGGTTTCCATCTTTTCAGTAATTCAAATAGATGCATCAAATGCACACATGGAACATTTCCAGGTAGTAATATACCCTTTCCTTTCTTCCTTTTTGTAGTCAGGAAATTTACACTTCAGGTGCACAAAGACAACACACTCCTTCATGGTTGTGGTTTGTGCATCAGCTCCTCCTGCTTTCTCTTTGTAGCCCTCCACTGAAGTCTCTGATGGGACAGCTGAGCCCTGAGCAAAGCCTGATGACAGAGAGGGTTTGGCCTTTCTGGCAGTATGGCTTTAAGGCAGAAATGCGTATCTAATGCAGTGGCAGCAGGTCCAGGTGCAGTGCTGGTACAAATGTATGGTTGCAATGATTACATGCTCGAGTGGAAAAGTGCTCTCCCTGGGCTCTTCCCTTCCTTTCTCCCTCTCCCTTCCATGTTTTTTGACAGTTTGTTATTCTGCCAGTTGTGATTTCTTCACTGAAAAAGCAGCAGCAAGACAATGGAGCAGTGCTCCCTCCACCAAACTCCCCCAAGAGTCATAGCAGGCTGACCATGTGCCTGGGAGGTTGGAACAGGAGGACAGATCAGAGGAGCCCAGCCCCAGGAGTCAGAGGTTTCCCATCCCATGTGGTGGCTATGAACTGTTTTCACTATTTTTGTTTTTCCATACTCCCCATAAAACCAAGACACTTCTTTAACCATAGGAGTGCCAAGGGCAAAGGTTTGAGGATACCCCAAGAGGCATTTAGTGACCTCAAAAGAGAATCTTAAGAAAATACAACAAAGCAAGAACAAGTAATAAAGATATCAGGGGGAAAGAGGCTTCTCCAGAGAATGGGTTGAGGGATCATAGACAGGAAATAAAAGAGATATCAAGAAAACAAGAATTGTGTGAAAGGAAGATACACTTAGGAAGAAAAAAACGCCATGAAATTTGCAGTGAAATACATAGAAATATGGGATAAATGGAAAAAGTTGACCTAGGTTAAACTAATTATTTAGCTGGATCACTACCCTGTTCTTCTTCAATGGCAATACCAGATGCTGAAGAGAAGCGGTACAAGTGGTATAACCTACACAGTTGCAGAAAAAGCTTCACCCAAACCCCAGGCTTAGGTGAGTTCAACCTCCCATCAGACAACAGCAGTAACTGCTTTATAAATGTGCAATATGAAAAATACATCTGTGATGGCATTCCTATTGATGTAAGTATCTATTTCTTGCAATCCTTTTTGGTAATACCTTGGGGCAATACTTTCCAAGGGGAAGTTACACCTTCTCTCTCCTTTTCAGTAGAACTGTCTTGCCTTTTAACTTAATCAGCTTTCCTTTGTTTTGGCACTACAATGGAGGTGCAACACACCCATACCCAAACTACTTTATGCCACTTACCATAATGTACACATATCAAATTCATATAATACTTATCCTCTTTTTAATTGAAACAATACTAATTTGCATGCATATCACAATTCCTCAGGAATGTGAACAAGGACATTTTTAAAATGTGTTTTAGATGAATGATGCCTAGGCTTTCTCCCCATAGCAGATGCTGGCTGCATTTGTAACAAATTATTAAGACACAGGCTCAATCACACTTTGCTTTGGCAATTTCAGCAGTAACTCTTGGAAGTCTTAGGTGAGCCGTGATTCAAAAAACACTCACAAGACAGGTCTGGAAAGGAAGATTTTATAAAGCTGCTGTTGCTGCTACTAAGGGATTTACAACCCAAAAGCCAACACTGCAACTAGTTTTCTCTCTTTACCCTAAATGTCTTTCGGTGCCTGCACTTCTTTCTCTCCACCCCCTGCTAAAGAAAACCACAAATTTTGCCCTGAGGGATATCATCATTAAAGAAAGAAACAGTGCAGTCAAAGCCTTAGGATGACACAGATCATTCAACAGTTGTTCAATTACACTGAAAAGCTACTGATTTTTGAACACAGAGCTTTCACTCAACACAGGCCCAAGGCAGTACCATCAGATTTATCTCTGCAGTATCTCAACCAGTCTGAGGTAGGGCTTTTGCTTATAACAGAAACTGTAGCCTTGTGTGAGGTTTACATCTATGTTCAAGCAGTTCTAAAGTGTCTTGGAGCTGTGTTGGCTTTAAAAGATATTACCAAACCATAATCACTTCCAAGAACAAATTAAAAGTTCTTTTGGATACCCCTCATCCCCTAAATCCAACTGATTTTGGTTTTGTTTATTGTTTACAGGCCACTCTCCCTGCAGAATTCCTACAGACTAATAGAATACTATGTGACTACAGAGGCAACAAGGAAAGCAGTAGCACCTTAGTTTACCTTAGGTAAACTAAGCAAGTGAAACGGAACATATTTCAAAATGAACATTTTGGAAAATTAGTATTTAGGACTACACACAACTCCCACAGACCTTGAGTATGACCGATAGCAGGATCTGACCATCCAGATGGAAAAGTTGATTCTCATAGGTCTTCCTGAGATTTCTATAAAAATGGTGTTCAGTACTACCTTTGAAAGCAGTAAGAAATCAAATTTTTCTCTGTTACACAGCTGCATAGAAAAACATATTGAAATGCAAGGGAGTGTTTTCTACCCTCTAAATCAGAGTGATCATAGGCCACAGTGCTTATAACACTGTTGTTCCAGCTGACAGGGACATAGCATTAGCTACAGGCTGCTCACTGCTCCTTGTCATGCTGACACCGCAGTTGAACGATCATCATTCTGCTCTTTTTAAAATATAAACATTTTCTTTTTTTTTTTTAGATTTTCTTAAACTTTCCATGAACCTGAGCTCCTCCTGACCCAAAAGCCTCATTAATTCTGCTAACCCTTTGCTAAGTGTGCTTCTTGAAACATCCACAGCCATAACGGTCGGTCAGCTGCTCACATATTAGCAACCTGGGTGGGAGCAATGGATTGCAGGGCCTTTCAGGATAATGCAGTTTCAAAACACATTGAAAGACATAGCAGTGAGAAGAAAATTACATACATGCCCAAATCCTTTCTGCAGTTCAACTCTATACACTGCAATAATTCACTTCAAAGGAAAGACAAATGGGCTACTCTACATCTATACAACAGTAACAGAAGAGAGTTACGTCCTAAGCACATTGCAAGAAACAAAAGCAATTTTTCACAACAGTTTTTCTGGAACATAACTTGATTTGATTTGCATGCATTCAAGATAAAAAAGATAACAAGTTAGCACAGGAGTCTACATGCTGAAAAAGTGTCCTGGTTCCATCCCGGACAGGGTTAATTTTTGCAGTAGCCAGGAGAGGGCATGGCTAGGAACCAGAGGTTATTCTATACCACCTCACATCATTTTCCAGGGATGGGGAAAAGCCTCACTTCTGAGTCAGGGTAGCATGGCAGAAGAACCAGTTGTGTATTGTTGGGGCTTTCTGCAGGGTGAACAATAAGGTTTCTTTTTCTTGTACACTCTTTTATTAGCAATGCTGCTGTTACCAGTTGATTCCTTATCTCATTGCTGTTTCCAGTGTATTTTTCTTATTGTAACTGGTGATGTTTAGTGACTCCAGTTCTTCTCTCCAGCCCGTCACAGGGGAAGAGGAGAGGAACAGGGCAGTAAGCAAGCAGCACATGGTTTGGAGTGGTTTCAGTGGGAACACCAAATTAGATAATACCATTACGAAACCATGACAAAAAGTCAGAATGCAATACAGTTTACAGACCTGTATGTAGGAAGGTAACTTCTAAGTGGATCCATCACAGTATTTCCAAAGGAACACTACAAATTCTCGTGACCAATCCTGCAGGAAGTGGAAAGAATAGTTAAAACTAGAGTTTCCAAAAGAAAAGCAAATAAGATCAGCTGTTTCCTTGGATACACAGTGCTAAGTGTCAGTGCAGATTTCGTTTAGAGGATGTTAAACATTGTAAACCATGGAAGCAGCTAGATCATAACAATTATTTAAATCTTTTGAAGTACAAGTTAAATAAAATACAAAGTGGTAAGTTGTTTTTAATGACAAGCTATTGAAAACCATCAAGGTAAAAATGCAATGAATATGTGGGAGTGGAATAGGAAGAGAAGAGAAGAGAAGAGAAGAGAAGAGAAGAGAAGAGAAGAGAAGAGAAGAGAAGAGAAGAGAAGAGGAGAGGAGAAGAGACAGAATACTGCACCAATTTATATTTCCTTTGAACTGTCTGTAATACAGACCTTAAAATACATTTTCAAACATACAGCATATCAAAAAAATAGACATTTATTTCTAGCCACGGCACTTCTCAGTTTTTGGTAAATGAGACCAGAAATAGTCTAGTGGAACTGTGCTGCGTGACAAAGCAGGTACTAATGGGTTCTGCCCAACATCAATAAACAATTGCTTTTTCCTTTAAATGAAGGAAAAAATTTCAGCAGTAGGCAAATGTGTCACATCTTGCTTGAATTCTTCAAGAGTCAAAGCTAACCTGTCTTTTCACAACTCCTGCATATGCTATTCCAAGTCAAATTATAAGTCATAGTCCCTAACATGTATCAGTTGCTAAGTTCAAACATGCCAACCATGATAACACCATAAAAAAGGGATGAAGATACACAAGACATTAGAGCTTTCTGATATGAATCCCTCTGAAATCCACAACTTTTGCTGTAAGGATAATTATCTGGGTATCCCTGAGACCAATTTTTGCACTTTTTGTATAGAAATCACCTTTTGCATAAGACATGAAATTTAAAATCATCCCCTTCACAGTTATCACTGAGTCACTCCATTACCTCTGGGACAGATATAAATTATGCATTCTTTGATTCTCGTTAAAATTTTAGATGCACGAGGGGACGGAGGAACATGTAAATGGTACTAAAAATACAAAGCATTCAAGAAAGAAACAATAACTTGTATGGTATTAACTGCTACAGTGCTCCAAAGGCTCCCTGCCTGGACAAGAAAAGCGCTGAAACATAACAGCAGGCTCCCATGCTAATGGCTGCTAGTGACAAGGACTCATTGAATGTCACTGCTTCACATACTGTGTACTGTTCGTTTTTCTTATCTATGTGACCTCTCCTTTGAAATGACTGATGAAACTCCCCTGAATTAGCATCTCTGCTTCTGGGCATTTGCCAGCAAGAAGGCATTTAGCAACATCTCCAATACATACACAAATAAAGCAAGGAGGGAGGGGGGGAAGTCATACTCTTAAAAAACAGTCATAATGTCTGTTAAAGAATACTCAGTGTGTACTTCAAAAGGGCTGTTTCTCTGAAGCTTCCTTGTTAGGTTATTTTTTACCTTTATGCCCTTTAAGAGTACCGCCTTGTCACAATACATGCCTTCACATTTCAGACTTGGCTAACATTTTCATAATTGGTGTGAATAAAAAGAAATAGCTGTTACTGCAAGAAAAAAAAAAGAAATGCCTCTGTTCTGATGCCCTGCTGCTATGATGACCTATTTCACACTAGCATCTGTTCTCTTCTCATGAACCACTCCAGATGTAAGCTGGCAAAACAGCACTGCAAGTGTGTTACCCAGACGTCCACTGAGTGCTGCAGATGTTTTCTTCCATGCTTCACATTTAATGTGTGCCTGATTAATTTTTTCATTATTATTACTTGGCCCACAGATTTTCCTATGAAGATTGCAGGATTCAGGCTCTAATCTGCATCCATGAGGAGCAGCTCTCTTTGTGTGAACAGGTTCATTAATGTCTGGAATAACCAGCCAGCAGAGCCTAGGTCTGAATTGCCAAAAGAAATGCAAGATTCAGTAATCTATTATGCCATAATAATATTTGCCTGAGGATTTAACACAATGTTCATTTCAATTTCAAAATTACAGATATTTGTAATATTCAGATGCATCAGTCTGACTAAAAATATTATGCCTGATCTCTGCCTCAAGCCCTTGACCTGAATGAGGTTAGTGACAGGGATATGAATGACTTGAGCAGAAAATGAAACACAAAAGTAGTTTTATCCTGAAGTACAATATTTCTTCTGTCACTTAACCATTTTTTTCCCTCTCAAAATTACAGGGTAGACTGCAAATCTTCAAGTCTAGCAGCCACTACGACAGCCTAAGTGCCATTTAAAAGAATAATAATTTATGAGGCGCCTTGGTGGAATAGTAAAGGTCACAGAGAAGACTCTCCAGGGAGGAGAGGATGATAAAGGTTACAGAGATGACTAAAGACTTGCCTACAGGAAAGGATTTTCTTGCAAGGGAGATGTTTTCTTGCAACAGCTTCATCCTACCTAACACACTGTCACCTCATCCAGATGAACAGTTTACCTTTAAGTTAGCTATAAGGCATTATTTACAAAATAACTTCTGAAATCTGTGCCTTAGCAGTTTGGCATTGTAATCAGGGCTCACTGAGGTGCTGGCAGATGGAAGGCACTGTTGGTCTGTCCCATGGGGCAAAAGGGGATGCCTAGTGACTGACTTGATCCCACCTGGGACATCAAACTTGAAAAATCTCTTAAGTCCTTGAAAGCCAGTCGCCACATAAATGCTATCAGTACCATTTGCAGACCTCCAACAGACCAGACCACCAAGACTGGTGCAGTTTCTCTTAGAAGCAATGGGAAGAGTTGGTACATGAGAAGTGTAAGACACACAGTTGACACATTGCTCCCGGGTAGTTGTAAATTTGTGCGCCAGCCATCACACTACAAAGCAGATTGGACAGCTTTTTCTTGACAGAGCTACAGCATTCCCTTCCTTCAGCTGCTGCAAGTACACAAAAGAAAAAAAAAAAAAAGAAAAAACAAAACAAAACAACAACAAAAACACCAACAAAGAACAACCAAGGATGAAGACAAGCAGGAACAACTCTTTTTGGCACAGCTCCACTCTCTGCAGCATCATATCTAGGCTCATAAAATACACATTAACTGGTGGGAGAAGGTGGCACTGCAAAACCAGGGGTAACCAGCGGTGTCTGTAGAACATCAGAATGATAAAGAATAGCTTAACCTGAAGCCAACATGCAACACAGGACAATTCTTATCTCTTCAGAAATGTGTGGCCATAAATATTTTGAAAACTGACCGTTTCCAACTATCCACAATCAGTTGTGGGAAGTTTCTGCAGCTGGATCAATGCTAGTACTTGTGGAGAGGGTTAGCACAGCTCTGAAGGGTACAGCTGTAGTATGTGCTGGTAAAGAAGAGGTTACTGATTGCTTGAGTATAAATGATTATGCTTAATTGCTGTAGGATAACTGCTAGAGCCCATCTTCCTGGTATTTGACCTCCATGCCAGGCCTCCCAGTTCATAATAAGGTATGTGAGAACCATGTAATAATTCAGGTAGATTATCCAAGCAATCTTTGGGGACTCTTATCTATTTCATATACTAAAATAGGGCAATTTTCTGAAGGGGACAAATGCCACAGACATTCATACTACCTTCATTCCCTTGTTCCAGCAGTCCCTGGTCCATCACAACAGCTGATGAAACCTTTGGCTGGCTGTTCAGATCACAGAACATTTTTACAGACCCATAACTGCATGCTGATGACAGCAGAGTGTGACTTTGGGAAAGGAAAGGGCAGAAGACAAGTGGTAGGTGGGATGCAGCTGAGCAAGACTCCAAGTGTAACAGCCTCCTTAACTCCACACCACCTGCAGGAAGGAGGGACTGCCACAGAAATGTTGCAAACACAACAAATAACACAGGAAAAGCCCTCTCCCAAATGAAAAATCCACCGGGCATGCTGCCAAGCAGCCCTCCTGAACCTGCCCAAGAAAGGAAACTGGCATTTCCAACACATGCTTTGCCCAACACTTAGAACCACTTACTCCAGCACAGCAGCCCACCCTCGATGCCAAGCCTCGGCAAGTTCTGTATGTGGGGTTTTATACTCTCCTGTGTTGGTTTTGTATGCTTTATTGTCCTTTATTAATTTTAAACAGGCTAGGGGGGATGTAAATTCACCGTTGGGGATATGTCACTGTTTGCTCAACATGCTCTATATACCTTTATTAATTTTGTATTGAATGGTGGATGCAATTTCACTCCAGGGGGAAATCAGGGATAGCAAAAGGTCTTTCCCACAGTAAGACAGCAATGGGAAGGGGAGGTTATTTCTCTGTGGGTTTATTTTGAGTGATTTATATGCATTTATGAGTATCCAAAGCTGAAGAATCTGAGCTTTCATGAACAGGCAGTTTCAGGGCCATGACACACTGGTCTAAAAAGGTTGATTATCTTAATGTAGCATTTGCTAGTCAAGTCTTATAGCTTACAATATACTTTAAAAGCAGCAGATCATGCCTTTTTATAGTGCAAGATCAGTATGTAAAGAGGGAAATTTAAAAGTTTTCAATAGTAAGACTTATTTCCAAATAAAACCTATTCTACAGTACAAATACATAAACACCACATGAACTACAAAAGGGTTGCTGTTTAACACACAGGTTCACAAGGTTTAACTCTCAGCCACAAAGTTTAACTCTTGTCTAATTGCAAAAAATGCCTCTATCTGTGAGAACAGCTTGACAGCCTGTCATTTCTAACACTGCGACTCCTGTCTACCCAGCAAGTCAACACTTGACTTGGAGCATGCAGGGACACTCAATGCCCTGGACCACTGGAGATTTTGGAGAGTTCCTTACTTGTATACAGCTCTTTGCTATCTAGTTTGAATTCACACAGCAAGTTTACACTCCACCATAGCATATCCTATTGTTTACAGACTCTTAGTCCTAGTGTATCTTTACTCACCAGCATCATGACAATGAAGAGAATGTCCTCTCCATGTTCTACTTACTTTTCTGGAAAATAATTCCCAGTGGGAAAAGAAAGTTCATGCCTCACTCAATTTCCAGACATTCTCAGGTTGCAACTTATTCACACTCAGCTTTGCCAAATACTGGGAAATAGTAAACAGCAGTGTCCTGCTGGGTCTGGATCTTTCATATATGACAGCCAAAAAGCACAGAAACAGCAGATGCTGTTTATTGTTAGTTTTTCACTGCAACAAATTTCACCCTCATTTCAGCATGTATTTTTTCACTCACATTTCAGCAATGCCAGGTACAGAGGCTGCTCCACCTGTAGAAACAGCTGAACATGACAAGTCTCTTTTCTACTGACTTCCAGAGCACAAAGTCTGGGAGTTTGCACCTCATCTCCAGCTCCACCAGCACCCAAAGAATGAAAGCCAGCCTCATGTTTACTGCACAGGGAAATTCAGACTGTGAGTCCTCTGACTCCTTGGTACAGGGATGCGCTGTGGAAAGGGGACCATGGAATGAAGCTATCAGCGAACAGCCATGTGGGGACAGCTTGCTATATAAGGGAGGATGAGTATTCTCTTGGGAAGTCCAATGCTTTTGTTTACATTTCCCCAAGCAGCTATGACATGAAGGACAAGTGATCAGACAGGAAAGACCTGTTTTACTGATTAGAAGATGCCACAGTAAGATTCATACTTTCAAATAAAGACTTCCTGGGATTTATGCTGTTGAATAGTGCCTTACTGAAACCACTCCTCATAACAAACTTCACATGGTGAATTGAATTATTTGTTTGAGAAAAGCATGTTACACACTTCAAAACTAGCTAGCTCTCCCTGCACATGTACAAGTCATTCTTTTCCCAACCTGGCACACAAACTCCTTGTGTGACTGATAGCAAGGGCAGAAAATTTCTGCACTGAGAAGCACAGTTCCCATTTTGAGCACTAGAAAGGGCAGAACTCCTTCAATTGAAAAATGAGGGAGAAAAACTGGAGAGAAAGAGGCTAGGGGACTGCAGCTGGCTGCCACGGGCTCTGTAGGTCAGCGTTTTTTATACCTGCTGAATACAGCTGGATTTTGAACAAGTGGGAGGAAAAGAGGAAGAGCAGGATTTGGAAACTGGCTCACATCCATCCAAGATGATAACATGCAATCTAGGGGAAAAGTAATAAATACCAGGTACATGTCGCAGCACACAATGCCAACAGCCTTTAATAAGGGCTAATGCAGTGATACTCACCAGCCTCCCTCCTGTGCCACCTGCAGCCTGGGTGTTCACAGAGACTGAAGGCAGACAGGCTGGCAAGAAGCAAAGGAAGACAGGCAGCCCTACCTAACTGTGAGCATCTTGTTTGGGATCCTCCTGTAGCCCATGTAGGGGTTCAAAAGTCAGCCAGTGCTCCACATCATTTGGCTGTTAGCTGTGTCCTTGTCCTTGTTTCAGCTGAGATAGAGTTAATATTCTTCCTAGTAGCCAGTACAATGTTGTATTTTGGATTTAGTGTGAGAATTTTGATAACACACTGATGTTTAAGTTGTTGCTAAGTAGTGCTTTCTCTGTGTCAAGGACTTTTCATGTTCCCATGCTCTGCCAGTCAGCAGGTGCACAAGAAGCTGGGGGGAAGTATGGCCAGGATGGGTGACTCAAACTGCTCAAAGGGATATTCCCTATCATAGAATGTCATGCCTAGTACATAAACTTGGGGGGAATTGGTTGGGAGAAGCCAATTGCTGCTCAGGAACGGGTTGAATCAGTGGGTGGTGAGATACTGCATTGTGCACCATTTGCTCTTCTTGGAGTTTATTTTCTCTCTTTTTCTTTTTCATTACAATTAGTACTATTATCATCACTAATATCACTATTATTAGTATCATTAATATTAAATTTTATTTTGCTTCATTTATTAAATTGTTCTTAGCTCAATTCATATGTTTTGCTTTTTTCCCCAATTCTCCTCTCCACAGGGAGGGGTGTTGAGAGATGGGGTGAGTGAGCGGCTTCATGGTATTTAGTTGCTGCCTGAGAAAAAAACACAGCAGCCCTGGACAAGCTGCAGGTCAACAGTGATATTCTGTGCCCAGTTCCTCTCCAAGTCCTCCAAAAATAGAAGAGAAATTGGCTAGAGTTACAGTTTCTGTCCTTCACTTTCCTGCAAGCTATCTTGCTCTGCTCTCTTTCAGTGCCACTGTTTATGAAACTCCAGAGGCAAATTACATTCTCTTGTTGCATCTCTTCACTCTGGAGAAGAGAAGGCTCAGGGCGACCTCATCACAGTATTTCAGTACTTAAAAGGCAGCTATAAAGAAGATGGAGGTTCTCTCTTCATACAAGAGACATACAGAAAAGACAAAGGGCAACAGGTAAAAGTTGTAGCAGGAGAGGTTTCATCTTGACTCAATAAATACATTTTTTATTGTGGGAACAATCAACTACTGGAACAAACTTCCCAGGGATGGGATAGAGTTCCTGTCTCTGGAGGTTTTCCACAAGCAATTGGACAGGGTGCTAGCTAATTTCATCTAGGCCACCTTTCCCACAAACGGTTGGACCGATAATCTTTCGAGGTCTCTTTCAAACTGAGTTGTTGTATGATTCTATAATTAGCTATCCTCCCAAATGCTGTTTTTATGGAGACTAATTCCCAGAGCTCCCCATTCAGATCTTCAAGGCTGCCCATACCATCTACTCTCTCCCTCTGAGGCTAAGGTCGTCATAGAATAATTTACATTGGAAAGGACCCCTGGGAGTCCTCTGGTCCAACCTGCTGTTTCAAGCAGGTTGGTCAGGGTCTTCCTCAGTCAAACTCTGAACATCTTTGAGGTTGTTGCTTCTTTTCCTATCATTGTGCACCTTTGAAAAAAGTCTGACTTATGTATCCCCTCCCATTAGATAGTCTCAGACAGCAATAAGATTCCCCAATGACCTTCTCTTGACCTGAACAGTCCCAGATCACTTCTCATACATTCTCCGCTCCACCTCACTATGCATCCTGGTGGTCCTCTGGAGACCCTGCTTCCGTCTATCTATGCCTTTCTTGTACTGGGAAGCCCAAAACCAGACACAGTACTTCAGATGTGATCTCACATGTGCTGAATGAAGGACAATTATGACTTTCCACCAAGCTAGGTCCTGCTGAAAGCATCAAGGAGGCTGCAAAGCACAGAGCTAGAACAAGAAGCCCTAAAAATGTGTGCCTAAATGTGAGCAAAATACACAGATTTTTGCTAAGAGCAGAATAACACTAAGAGAGGGAGATGAAAGTTGGCCACCACAGCCCAGAAGCAGACAGTCAGCTGGTAGAGACTGTATAGATATGAGGGGAGAAAGGTAGAGAGCACTATAATACTTCAGAGCACATAATCACCAAAATATTAGTATGAAGTAGCTACAATCAAGCTTAAATTACTGCCAATCCTAACAGGAATAAAAACAGCAGTTATTTCTCCATCATAATATAGTAAGGAACTGTATCACACAAACATAGATTTTCTTAATATCAGCATAACTTGATTAGACACTGTATAGCACCAGCATGAACAGATCACAAAATGGGCCAAAAGTGGGATTAACTATGGACTGCAGAGGCATTTCTGTAACACAGTATAGATATAGATATAGATATATGACTGCAAATCATGCAATCTTTGTCAAGAGATTACACATTTGCACCTGCTATCCAGACCAGTGGCACCCTGCAAATAAAATAATTTATTGCTTGGAAAAGTTACATCTCCAGTACACAATACTGCAACTTCCACATACTTTGAAATAAGACTGCTAATAAAAGGAGGGAAGAACTAAGAGATACCTGGAAGAAAGCACACATGCATGTAGGAGAAAAAACAGTGATATGTCCACCATCTTTGTGAGTAACTCCCTCAGGAAAGAGTCACTTTTGTATTAAGACCATGAAGTCTGCCTGAAACATGTAGCAGTAGTAAGTTTGGAAAAAACAACAGCCTGGAGAAGAATTCTTTTATCAAGACTGCAAATTGTGACTGTACTAACAAAAAAGCATTTTTGCATTACCAAGGATTTTTTACAGTGGCAACAGCAGCACGAATTGAGTCCATATCACGAGCTGAACGTAAAGAAGAATGTAAGGTAAAACTTTAGTTTCTTCTTAGTTACTGGAGAAAAAGAATGAAGGAGGCTCTTATGCCAGGAATAGTGCTAAAAGCACTGAAGCAGCTGGTAAAACTTACTGATCAGTTCAATGACGTGGGAAATCTGCATATGAAATAGAAACTCTGGTTACCATTTAAGATATTATTCAGAAAAGTAACATTCTGCCATTAATACTTTTCTACCAGCGTGGATTTACTACGTGGACAAGACTTTCCACAAGCCCTTCTACATTAGAAGCATTATCCACTTCTTCCATTTTCCTTGGAGGAAAGGCATAAAAATGTCAGAAGTTAATGGGTTATACAAACTTACTAATTTGTTTGGCTTTTAAATTTTGTCCCCTCTCACAAGAGGTGTATCCTGACTTCTTTTGATAGTGGTTTCTTTCAGTTACTTGAGAAAAAGTCTTGACCTTGACCCAGCAAAACTTACTCAGTGATGGTATCAGACGAACAGTTTTATGCAAAGGGGGAAATGGAGGAAATGGTCATTTTGGCTGAACCGCTTTCTCTAAAACCAAGATCTGTGACTCTGGACACAAAATGCTTCTAGCAGGGGTAGAAGCACTTGCCATGTTCATATTATTTAAAGTAATCTGATGGGACAGGCCACAGTGATTTTTTGCTGCTGAGAGAGGTTAACAGCACAACTGAGATTGAAAATTGCTGTCTTAATCTTAGACTAGAGAAGGCGAAGCCACAACTTGGAAATACATTCTTTTTTAGACTACAGACCAGAGGAATGAGCAGCGCTTGTAAGAGTTCCACAAGGGTTTTTCTTACTAGAAAAACTGCTAGGATGGAGATTTGCTTGAGTTTCTTGCTGGCCTTCACTTTCACTCACAGTTGTTGTGTGTCACATAATTAAGCCTGGAGGGGATATATGTGTGTCTCGCCACACCAACATTAACATACAAGAGTCTGCTTGAGAAGAGTGGGGGCTTTCTGGATATTTATCAGCAGGAATCAGTGAGGACATCTGAGGGATTCTGTGACTCCATGTCATCACAGTAACGAGCAGGCAGATGCCCTTGATGGAAGGGAGGTTCATTATTTTTCTGAATAATTTTCCTACTCACATCACCAGCCAGCTCACTTTCAGTTTGGAAACTGCTCTTTAGGCAGAAAACAGCCTGACAGAGACTTTAAAAACAAAAGAATAATATGACCTGTTAGATTTGGGATGTGTCTCTGCTATGTTGCCACTAACTCTGCAGCCTCCAATTACTGGCAAAAAGCTTTCAGCAAAGAAAAACTTGAACAAAATAAGAATAATAACTCCCCACCACAAAAGCAATCATAACAGGGGGTGTCCTCCAAGGGAGAATCTTAATGGCATCCTTATACATCTCTATAGCCTTGCACGTAGAAAGACTGTGCAAAACCAGCCTGCAACCACATGAGCAGCACGAACGGTGTACTGGAATGAATTCTTCAAGCATTTGTTCTTGCACAAATACTAAAACTGCGAAGTGTATGCACTCCAACAGGTACAGATAGGCAAATTAAGGTCATTTTGAGATTCCTCAAAAGAGATTCCTCCTGTGCCTGCAAGTGACTTGTATGTGTAGTTCTAATATGCTCACTGCTAAAGCAACTGTGCCATGAGCTAATAATGGAAATAATAACAAAATAATGGAAAAGCTGAATGCACAGGCAGTTCTTGCACTGAAGACATAAGTACAAAGAGAGGTCACCTCTGTAAACAATGGAGATAGGACCTCCAGTAGTGTAATCCTAAAAACTATACTCTCAAAAGAACAGCTGCCATTTGTGTAGCTGAACTTCTGTGTTTGCAAGTACACACATGTATTAAAAATCTTAAAATTGAGAAATAAGTGAGGGATGAAATGTCTCATAAAAGATTTCCAAAACCAGGGATGGTCTGCATGTAAAGCAGCCTACAATGGATTTTGTACTCTGAAAACACAAGTGAGGCTCTTCTCTGAAATACAGGCTTCTACTTTCTTACATGCTCTCCAATTAGACTAAAAAAATTTAGTTTTTTAAGCTTTGGAACATAAAACCTGTTAAAAAATGAGAAAGGGATTTCCATGAGGTGCAAGGGGGTCACAGAGAAAGCCTTAGCCCATTTTGAGAACTGGTTCACAAAACAAATCCTTATAAATACTTTGACTACAAGTTTGCAAAGGCAATTCTCCAGATTTCTGCAAGGTTATTTCAGTTAAAAGTTTGAAAATCATACTGTTTCTTTAGCTACTTGAGTTTATATCTAGTATGAATTAGAATAGCAAGAAAATCTGTTTTGTTTGGTCTGCCTGGAATCTGCCACCTTTAAATTCAACGTGTTTCCTAGTGCCAACAGTATCACAGTATATATATAGCACTTTAAGTGCAGAAGAGGACATGAGGTCCATCAGAAATCCCATGCTATTTTGTTTAGGACATATTTTGATGATGTTTCCTACAAGTTTCCAAGAGATGGCTGGGTCAGTAAGTGCTGGCACAAAACAGCAGCCAGTTGGGCGTGGACTAGACAGCATGTGGACAGGAATTATAGGCTAAGGACAGCACTGAAGCCAGAATGGTTGTATCTGCACTGGAAATAAGGCTCTAATTTCTAAAGCATCTGCAGGATACACCCCCTCAAGTTAAAAAAAAAAAAAAAAAAGAAACAAGAAAACATTTGATTTTACATTTATGACTGAGATGGGAAGGAAAAAAAAGCTTCTAAATTCTTACCTGCAATTTTGAGAAGGATATCACCTTGTTTAAAGGTCCACAGGCATGTAAATTGGTCTGTACAGCTCAGTAGCACCCACTTGCATGAACAACAAAATGTGGCTACAGGCCACAGGCTTGTAGGTTTAAACTGGTTGCATTATTGGTGGCATATATTTCCTCCAATTAGTCAGATTGCTGGAAATGTCCTGCTTGAAATAAAACCCAAGAACATGTAATAGCTAATATATATTGTAGGATAGCTTGGGGAAACTTATGAAAAAATGTTTTTGAATATTTTTTTCTCCACTGAACAGCTCAGAGAAGTGTGTCCCTGACAAAGGCCCATAAGGGCAAAAACACTGATTATTTGTTCTCTTTTGCTCTTTACAAATGAAGTAAAATACAGTTAATACATTATGCATGTCTTTCAGCATATTTTTATTTAGCCTGTTTTGGTTTGTTGTGCCTTGGGAACTTTTACTTTGTTTTGTTGCATCTTGGGAACTTTGATTTGATTTTTCTTTTCTGGTTAACAACAAAAGTGAAATATTAGAGCAGGACATCAACCAATCTACAACATGTGAGATTTGTTTAAGTTCCAGTGAAACAGACTCTCAACGTCTCTTTTCCACTGCCTTATCTTATCAGTGACCAAACCACTCTCAACAAGCTGGCTTGTCACAGGAACAGTGCAGGCCAGTTGTTATTAGTCATTTCATTTCCCGTTAGCATGATCTGTTGTTTCATCAGCAGGAATAAGATAGACTTTTCCAGTAACACACTGTAGGATCTCAGTACTGTACAGTTTGGGTACAGAGACTATTCTGTGCCTCATACTATTTGAATTAACATTAAGGTTGTGCTTCAAACAGATAAGCTCATTAAGCAAAAGACACTTCTGTGTTGTGATGATTTTACTCCTATTCACCTACTGCAGAAGTGAAAGAGTGAGAGTGAATGGCAAAGCCTACAGGAGAAAGAAGGGGGAGAGATGACAATTACTATGAGATTAGACAGCTAATTACAGTCACTACATTCACAGCTCAGTAGTACCTTTTATTTTATTTTCGGATGGAAGGTCTCTTTTGGCATTTAGCAGCAATTTGTGTCCCCTTGGGAACATATGGAGAAGGTGAGGAGTAAGAATGGGTTAAGGAAAGCAGGATTAAAGAGATGGGAAAGAGGGCAGGGATTGAAGGATTTTGATGGGGCTGAAAATAAAGTTCTGAGTAAATAACCAACAGAGTGAGGTAGAGAGCAAAAAGGAAGTGAGAAATGATGATTTGCAAGGTCAAGAATACAGGAATAAGTAGTCATACAGCAGCACTGAGGGGTAGGTAGGCTCTCCCGCAGCAGCATTCCTCTCTATCCTGCTCTGCCCCACCAGCTAGAGGGCATCTATACACTACTGTTACAATAAACTGGTATTCTTACTAGGTAATTTTCCCCTTCCTCTGCTCCCAAGATATCGTCAGGCAGTCCCTAAATGTTCTAAAAGATTTCCAACCTGCAAAAAAAGAGGGAAAGGTGCCTACACAGACAGATTTGTGAAGGATCCGTTTTTATTTTCTGTGGGATGCACAGAAATTGACAATCTGTTTCTATATGTTTAGACAGCAAAGCACAAATGTGCTGCCCTCCTCCTTATGAAGCTGCAAGACAATTTGGACTGAACCAGTCTTGTTCCTGGTTCTTTGAAGGCTTCAAGCCTGTAGGTTCCATGCAGCAAAACAAGTTATTCTGAAATTCTCAGCGGGGAGACTGTCTCAATCCATCACAAGGTGGTGGAGGACTGTTCCAGGATGCCAATCTCCTCTGTCCTGCTGTTTGAGCACCAAATCGGTAGAGTTCCTCTACTGTGAACAGCACCCTGGGATGGAAATAATCTGCTATGGAACAAGAAATTTGCAGCCTCTCTATATATCACCTACCTACAATTAAGTTCTCCTCCTTCCTATCACTTATTCTGTTTTTCTGGTAGTGATTTTGATTTGTTTCACGTGTTAGGGGTTTTTCATTTACATATGTCTGCATTTACTTATTTATTTCCCCTGGCTCTGGTGGGACCCTGAAAAGGTGCAAATTAGGTGCTGAAGAGAAGCTCCTCAGATGCAAGCTGAAGAGATTGCCTGGCTGCCCAGGAAGAGCTCCAGTGTCTCATAATCAAACTGTCTAGTCCAGCCACTTCCCATCCTCACCCTCCCCCTGCACTCCACTCAGCAGTGCTTAGTTGTAAAGTTGTACTCTTACCATGAGGTGTCCCCTGGACACAGCTAACATATCTGAGAATCACACTCAGGTATGTTTGAACTGAACAGAAACTTTCCTGGCTCACAGCCTGGGAATGATTTGGAAGGGGCTGGGAAGATGATACAGTAACACTCAGTGGCAATTCCCATGGGCATCCTGGTGTCCCTTCTCTGATAAAGCTTCCCAGGGTACCTCATACAGCTCCTGTAAGATCCACGGGAAATGTTAAAGAGAATTGATAAAGATGTACTGAAATGTAAGACGCTGAAGCGCCCTTTTGGTGACAATACTTATTGTTGGGCCTGACAGATCTCAGCAGCATAGACTGTGAATGCTGACTGCTGAGATCAGGCTGGTAAACCCAGGTCTGAAAGACAGCTAGCAGAATTGCTCAGGTTAACCCCAGGCTTGCTGGTGACAATAAGCATTTTGAGACTAAAAGGTATCAGTTGTCCAACAAACAGCCCTGAAGCTGGACAGCACTGTGGAGACATCAGCTGGCTGTGCTCTAAAGGGGCCAGACAGAAGCCAGTATCAGGGACGCGCTGGCAACACGTGGCAGGATCATCTCTTCAAACTACTGCTTCTGCCGTCACTGCCGTAGCAAAGCAAGGGACAACACTGCTAAGAGCTGCGGTGCCAAGACCCAACTTTTTGTTTTGTGGTATGGGCTGTAAAATGAAAAATCTCAGGATGTTTTCCTGCCACTCCTACTGAATTAAAGACAGATTTTTTAAATAAAACAAAAAATGATGTAGTCATTATTAGACTGCTCATCTGGCCAAAACCCCATGTGCACGCTTAGATTAGAGAGTTTCTCATGTACCCCAGCTTGACCTGTAACTTAAGTTCTTCAGGGAAACAATCATCCTCTTTATCTTTCCTATTCTGCCAAACCAAGCATCTGGCATCTGAAAGGATTCCCTCTCCCCTTTGATGCTAGTTGGAATTCATTCTAATTGGTCCTCCTATACAGGCTTTTGGAAGTCTAGCCACACCATACCCACAGGAGGCTTGCCCCAGCTAAGGAGGCATGAGATGTATCAACCATTTCAGCATCTGTTATGCAGCTTCACCATAAGCCCTCCTAACTCTAAACGAGCTGCCATGGTCAAAGGGTACAGTGCCTTATTGGCTTAACCTAGGCCGGGAGAGTTCCTCATTTGCATCACTGCACCACTGGACTTGATAGCATTAGATCTCTCTCTTAATAACAAGCTAAATGAAGCTAGGAATGGCAGCACTGGAGTGTCACACCCTTCCATGGAGATGCTATTTCAGGTTGGAAAATAATCAGCCCAGTTGCTACTCCTCTTTACTCTGCTCCTATACTTGGGATGTAGATGCTCAAAGGGTGAGGCGAGATTTAACTGCTCTAGCTCTGCCATTCTTCCAGTTCTTTCCTGTTATAGGTTCAGAATCTAATGGAATTTTTCTTCCCCCACCGCCAGAATGAGGCGCAAATGGACCTACCCGAGTCCATTTGCCTCTAACAAAGAAGCAAGATTGACCGGTGATTTAGGGTGGGGGGACTTTCAAACACTGGGATCAGCACCTGGCAAAGGCTACATGGCTAGTCAACACTAGGGGCTATATTAACTGAGGTGGCCCTGCCCAGTCAGAATCCCTTCACACTGTAGATGGAGATAAAGTCCCCATAATACATCTGAGGGGTATGTTGGGAAAAACAGTTTGGGTTAATCCTACCTCACACAAAGGCAAAGCCATTCGTGGGATTGTTTTTGCTCAGGGATCTGGTTCTACATGGTGGAGATGCTGGGGGGGAGGCCCCTTACATCGGGCCTTCTGTGAGGGAGCCCAGCGGTGGCCATCCCTGAGGGAGCCCAGTGGCGGCCATCCCAGATTCGGAGAACTTTTTACATCGGAAGCTCCAGCCCGAGACCAGCAGACCACTAGCCGAGCCTTTCGGAGGGACACACCGGAGCCTTTCTTCCCATTCACCAACCCCCCCGGGGGCATCCCAGCATCGGTCACTCGTCTCGTCGCTTGCTGCCCGTGGATACCACTGAGTCCGGCAGGGACAGACTCTGTATGTGTTTGTGTGTGGGGGGGTTTTGATTCAGGAGTTTTTATTAGTTCAGTCTTGGTTGTTCTGCTTTTTCTCTTGAATATACATATATACATATGTCTATATATCTATCTCATAGCTAGGAACTGTTATCCTTCCATTTATCATACCTTAATTAAATTTTGTTTTGAAATTAAAGGAGACTTGTCCCTCTACTTTAGTGATAAATTTTCTAAGTTCTCTAAACTTAGACATTTCCTCACCCTCAATACGGAGTCTGTTGCCTTAGCAGAATAAAACCCAATGCAAACTTCCCAGGCTATTCCACTAGGAAAAGAGAAAACCTAGTTAGAAAGTGATATTCCACAAAACACCACTGTGTATTACACTTTCATCAGCTTTAAATTCATGCACCCAATACTGCTCAGCATTCTCTTTTCAAGAAAGTAACACAGCTATCACATGCTTATGCTAATAAAGCACATGTAATATCCTCTTCCTCTCTGTTTTCTTTTCTCCCTGGGGTCCATATATTAGAAAAGGGATTCTCTAAATGATGTTTAGAAAAGCTTGCAACTATTTGTTTGCTTTCCTTTATCACTGTGCTGAGATTGCACCCAGTTAATACAGAGGTTCAGTTTTTCCAGCTGGGAATCAGATCGGCAGTAGAAGCAGCAGTAGTCAGACCCCACCAGCAGCATACAGATTTTCAAAGCTGTTGTGAGTTTGAACTAATTTAAAAATCATTTAAGAACCATTTAAATTAATTACAAGGAAAAAATAGTAAGAAAGCTTACCTTACTAACAGCTTTAGGGTCTGTACTGTATCTCATCTCTCAGCCTGGATCCCAGATGGTCAGAGCACCAAATTGCTATTTGAGTTTTAATTTATTCTTTTATTATATCCAAGATATGTCTGGAGACAAATTATAAAGCTCCTTATGAGTGGTCAGGAAGCAGGCACACATAAAGAGCATCAAAAGGCCTTGTCACACCTTGCGCTGTGGCAAAGCTCAGGTCACCAAACTGTCCCGTCCAGACCTGTCATAATTAGAAAAGCCACAGACGAACAGCGCATCTGAAAAGTCTTTGTCCAGTTAACATCCATGCATCATGTTCCCTACTGAGATGCTTCTGGGATCTGGGCTTACAACACTTCTCAAACACTTGTAGATGTTCTCAAGCTGGTCAGCTATGGTTGTGGGTGAAGATGAACTGATTAGAGGTGCTGACTTGAGTCTTAATACCATTCTACTTCATCCATACCAAGTGAGTTAAGTGCAGAATGATGGCATATGGGATGAAATGCTGGTTTCTTGGCATTTCTCTGTTCCCTGACCCTCATCCCACACTCAAAATCACACCATCATCAATACCATTCATGCACCAGGCTGTGTGCATTAAGTAGCTCCAGGATGAACCAGTGCCAGAACAAAAAAGTCACTCCTGAGGAGAGAAACAGAGTTTTGAACTCAAGCCTCAGGCAAAGGCAAGTAAACCAGCAGACAGGCACCCACTTCAAAATCTTGTTTGGCTGGTACATCAAAAGTCTTTCAGTTGCCTTTACCATATTATTAATTCATGCCCTCTTCACACATCACTGCCCAATTTAGAGTTGCATAGAACCTAAACATATATTAAAAACACTATGATTGCATAAACAGCTCATTAAAATGGATTTTAAACAGAGACTATAAAACTAAACAAATCTAAACCAAGATAGAATGGTCTTAAATGTAGAGATTTACGCTTAACTGGAGAAAACAAATGAGAGACAGTTCTCTCATTTCAGCCCTACAGATGTGCCTACCCAACAGCATATCCTGTAACAGTTAAAATGCAGATCCAATGTGATTCCTCTGTAGGCAGACACTAATCTTCTTACTTTCAAAGACAATGGAAAATAAAGTGGAGTATTTCGTAGTTCAGTTAGATTATTCCGAACAGACTCCATTTTCTCTAATTCTTGAAAACAGATCCCTTTAAGGACATGTTTATGCGCTCAGTGGTTGTCCTGTGCTTCATCTGCCCATTATCTGAGATGCAAAGTATGAGACAGAGACTGTTCCACTTGATAAAAAAGACTGGTCTGATGCGTTACTGTAAGACTGTGCCCAGGAAAAAAAGTCTGCCTTGACAGAACTGATTTTCCTACTTCAGTGGGCATGTATCATAGAATGGTTTGGGTTGGAAGGGACCTTCAAGATTATCTAGTTACAATGCCCCTGCAACAGGCAGGCACACCTTCCACTAGACCAGGTTGCTTACAGCCCTATACAACTTCACCTTGAACACTTCCAGTGACGGAGCATCCAAAATTTCTCTGGGCAACCTGTGCCAGTGTCTCACCACTCCCACTGTGAAGACTTCGACGTAATCTAAACTCAACTTCAGTTTAAGGCTATTCCCCCTTGTCCTATTCAAATGCCCTTGTCAAAAGTCCCTCTCTAGCTTTCTTGTAGTCCCTCTTTAGTTACTGGAAGGTGCTGTAAGGTCTCTCCAGGACCACCTCTTTCCCAGGCTGAAAAATCCCAACCCAATCAACCTATCTTCATCAGAGAGGCACTTCAGCTCCCTGATCATCTTTGTGGCTCTCCTTGGAAGTCACTCCAATAGGTCTACCTCCTTCTTATGCTGGGAGCCCCCAGATGTACACAGTACTCAACATTACTAAAAATCCACAGAGCCTCTGTTTCAGCTTTTGTGCAACTGAAGTGACCTGGATTTTACAGCAGTATTCACTTCAAAATTCATAGATGTAGAAGCATTTCAAAGCATTCAGGATTTCACAGTAAGACAAGAGATTGACCTGTTCCTGTCTCCACTAGAGTTGTAAATAGAGGACTTAATTTTCCGATAGTATTTTTAAAAAATACTTGTAACTAGATTTACAGATCACAATTAACAGATAAGCAACCTAGCCAAAATAAAGATAGATCCTTTAATGCATCAAGTTCAATATTATATGTAATGCTTTGGAAATCTTCCCTTCTATCTGGCAGCCAGGGTCAACATCTGCCTATTAATCATTCTATAACAATAAACATATCAGTTTGAGGCATCATATTATATGATTAAATGACTGGCTATCAGAAGGTATGTGGCAACAATAAAAACTCAAGATTTCTTACTCCTTAATATGCTTAAGATCCATCACTTTGCAGTTTAATGCACTACTACTGGGAACATTAGTTTCAACATCTAATTTTTGAGGGATGTGGAAGGTTCAAACCCAAGAAAATGACAAAATTAAGTAGTCCAAACCATGAGATTTTGAACAGCAGTTCTAAATAACAGTTTTTTACATTCTAAACTAATATCTATTGTACAAAACTCATGACTGAAAAAAAAAAATCCTGCATTTTGACTTTCCCTTTCTTACTCATTATCCCATTTTGGAAAGGATGCATCACAATAATCTTTTCTATGGTATTTTAAGAAATAAAGCATTTTCAGACATTTTAATAGTGTCACAATAAGAGCCAAATTTCTGAGCATCTATAAGAGAAATTGCCATTTGATTCCCCAGAGGTTTTTTTATAATTTCATTTTCACTTAGACCTTTAGCAAACCACAGTACTTTCCACTTAAGGGTGAGACACCAAACATGAAGAGAGAGGAGGAGCAGGAACTTCTGAACTCTGAAGCTCTGGTGTGAATCACAAATGGAAATTTTAAGACTCCTTCCAAACAGATGTCATAGCAGAAGTGGACACACCCTCAGCAGATGGATCTTCAAATAGCTTGATGCTGACAAAACATGTTTCCATGAAATTTTACATCCAGAATGACCCACTTCCATTTCTCATGCAATTGTTGCAGCAACCAAGCAATGGCTATCCAACTTTTCCCTTGACTGCAATAAAATCAGAAGAATTGGAAAAGGCCTGTTAAGGCTAAAAGGACATCAGCATTTCAGTGCTCTTCCCAGAAGTTGTTCTTCAAACATTTCTACATTAAAAAGTGATGTTTTCACACTTGAGTAATGCTTTAATCTGAACTAAATGTGTCAGATAACAGAGGCATATGTTACCACACTCAGTGCTATCAGTAGGAAGTTCACTGCTCCAAACATGACAAGTTTTTTCCCCCAAATGATGCCTTCTGGTTTTGTGGAGCTTTTTTCATGGGAGACCTAAACAAAACTACTCTAGGTTAGAGGCTCTCCCAGAAATCCACCACAAGTCTTCTCAAGTCCTGTAGTACTTGAATGACACCAAATAGTAAAAGGGGGAGCAATCCTTTTAATATCAGTGATAGTTCATACTTTCATAGATGATGAAAAGTTGGCATGTGATGGAGACAACAAACAAATGCATTGCCTTTATTTAGTTCATCTGTCATGTCCACTCTCCCATTTCAGCACAGAAACTTACCCAGTTTGGAGGTGCTTGGTGTTTATAGTATTGTCTTGGCACACCATGAAAAAGCAACAACCATAATGGGAACTGCTGTCTTCAGAAGAGCTGAGAGTTCACGATGAAGATCATATGTAAATATTTCATTAGATTCGTTCAGTTAATAAAACAGTACTGCAAAAATCAGACTGCTTCTGGCTGCCTGCAGATAATTTAACAAAATGGAGAAGAATATCCTTCAACCCATCTGTGAGTGACCCACATTTGCTTTCTTAATAACAGTCCATGTTTTCTGTCACTCTTGAACAGCGTGAGAAGATTTGTACCAGTCCTATTTCCTAAACTCCTTTTGAAGAAAAATACTACTCAGGTTCCATGAGTTCAAAAACATGAACCTTAAGATAAAACAATTTACCTTTAGCCTGACCACATCTTTGGTAGCACAATGTTAAGTGTGCTGAGCTAACTAGGAGCTGATGATTCTTCCCCATAGCCTCTATTATGGGAGAATTCATACTCTACCAGATAAAGGTAACTAGTATGGGAGGGAGGAACAAAACAAAGCAGAAAAAAAATAGTAAGAACTGTAGTAGAAGCTATTCAATAATTATGCTCTCACTTTTTGCAAAACCCTCAAATATCCAGAACGTTGTGATCAACTTCTGCTTCATGTAATACATCTGCTGCACAATCTGCTGGCTATGTCTCTGATGTTCTGAAAAACACCAGTAACTGTCATAAATAAATCCTCTCTAGTTATTCAGCAGCATAGCTCAACTCTCATACAATACCATCAGTCTGAAAGCTCACTGATTCTCTGATCTGCTGGTATAATTGGATTAAAATTATTGTGTTTGCAGGGAACTACAGCTTGGAGTTTGGTGCATCATAGGGGTCTCCATCTTTCCCTTCAGTCAGCAAACCTCTCTGCCACATGTCACAAGGAACATTTGCCTTTTGTGACAAAACCATGTCCGTATTATAGTTTTGCATAGTAATCTCATACAATGTCAGAAGTGCTGCTTTATGTCTGGTGAATACCTTGTCTGGACAAATAGAAATCATAAAGCAATATGGAGAAACATTCTACCAAGGACAAATGACTTTTTGTGGAGTTTTTTAGACTACTACTAATTATTTCCATGTTCTTTTCTTCCATGGTCCAAAAGAGAAGTTTTAAATTATGTTATTAAATTGATATATTTGGTCTCATAAGAAGGAAGTCAGAAACCACTGTTTCACATCCGTTCGTTTTCATTTTGTCATTTCTAATTCCAGGGTTTCTTGCTGACCATGAAGCACAAAGCCCCTCCCACTTTCTCTTCCTCTCAACCAAAAATAAGAAAAAAAACAATCCACATCAAACCATTAAAATATATTTGACTCGTACTATCTTGCAAGTACTTCTTAATATTTTGAAAGCTTTATAAAAATTTCAAGATTTTGTGCCTTTATTTGTTCTTTTCCAATAAGCCCATGAAGACAATATACTGAAACATACAGATTTTTTTAAACAACCCCCTGTTGCTATTGGTAAATATTTAAACAATGTCTTTGCCACATCCTCTGCCAACATGAACTGCCTGGCTCTCTCTCATGAGGCTTACAGCCTCGAAAATGTACTCACTCACAAATGCTGGGGAAAAGGAAGGGAAATTATTATAATTGATAAGTTTAAGAGTAAACATGGAAGATCAATATTGCTCATGGTTTAGCTAGCATCCTTCAGCATGACTCAGATTAATCCAATATGGATCATACATAGTACTTTCAGCTGAAGAAGCTACAGCATCTTGCAGTCCTAACACTTTTTACAGCATGTCCTTGAAGTGTCCTGTTCCTTTCATCACTGCTGAGAAAATATCACAATCCCTTTACATTTTCTACCCATAATGATAGGGTGAGCAGTGCTGAGGAAAAAAAAAATGTAATCACAATAACAGAAAAAAACACCATGATTCATAGGCAAAGTAAATCACTAGGAAAGCTTGTCTTGTCCTTCTCTTTATTTTGCTCATAGGTCAAACAATCTTAATGAAGTCTCCTCCACACTTGCTTTATTGTTTGCTCTCATATAGAGCACAGTCTTTTCAAACTCTTTAGTTCTCTTTTTAAAAGCTATGCTGAAAATCCTGTGTGGGTTATACTGGACATTTGCTGAACTCCTGCTACAATTACAAGTGTCAAAGCTAGAGAACAGCACCATGATCTGCTCTGTGATTTACTTGCCAGTATCAGGTAGGGTTGCCAGTGGAAAACTATGAATGATGATTACTTCCTCTGAGTAATTCACATCAGACAGTGAAAGGCTCTGCTATCGAACTGCCTAATTTCCCTCTACCTTTCAATATACAAATGAAGGTTGTTAGCTGCCTGCAATTTTATCACTTCACCTGAATAAAGGTGATAAATTACCCTATTACATTTTTATATGCAAAATTGAAGGTGGATTGAAGTCAGGTCAAGAATTTGCTTCAGCAAGTCCTCCTTGCTAGATATTTAGTCAGGCACTCTTAACTGGTAGGAGAAGCAGAGAATAAAAAGCCTTTGGTTAATGGGGAGGAAAGGGTGGAAAGGAGGAGGGAACAAAGGTGCATTTGCAGCACAGAAACATTACTGTGCTGCCTTAATCTGCCTTTCCTAGTTGGTAAGGGTTATTACAACAAAGTAAACAGATACCAGCATGATAGCATCCAAAATACTTTCCTAGGATACCTGAACAGCCAAGCTAAAGTCTTTGCCATTGTATCTTCATTGCTTCCTGGATTTACCCAGACCAGCTACACATAATTGCTACTCTGGAGAAAGCTGCCTTTAAGTGCAAAGCAGAGATTCACAGTGCCTGGCAGGGGCTTTACCACATTTCCTCTGGCCTTTTTCTCCAGTTCTTGGCAGATTCATTCCATTTGTTCTCCCTGCTTTGCTCCATGCTACACTTTTCTACTTTTTCACTGAGTTTCCTTTTCCCTTTGAGTGACCTCTCTCTCCTTTCCTTTTGCTACTTCTCACACACAGCATAATCGTGACAAAGTCGAAAAAACTGCTGCATCTGAACATCATTCAAACCCATTCCCTCCTTCACTCTATTGACAAGGCTAAAGTCCAGTCCCACCCATTTCCCACCACTTCAAATAGTTGTTCCAGTCCTTTTAGTTAAAAAACATTATCCCGGATACTAGTGTTGACTGGGGAACCCACTTAGACCCATATACAAACAGAACTATCAGCACAGGAATGTTGGATATTGAAATTTAAACGGCTAACACTAATCAAGACAGCAATTTTTTCAGACCACAGTAGAGGTAATTCAGACATCCCAACAATAAGAGGTTAGTATTCAACTCTAGCCAGGAAGCAAATTTAGGTCAAATCCTACCCCAAAATAGCCATACCCATTCCCCACTGAATCACGGTGTCTGGATGAAAAAATAACTCAAGTTTTAACCTTGTTTAGCTCTCTGAACAGCAGTAACCTAATAACAACCAGCAGGATCTTTTTGCCTGATGTCCAAAGAAAATGAGCAGAGGATTCTCTGCTAGACAACCTGTCTTTGTTCAACATCTCCAGGGATGTCAAATCTCTTAAGCTAGTGCAAAGCATATCAAGGAAATAGTTTATACTAACCCAGAAGATCTACAAAGTGAAAATCCCTAACAGTTGAAGCTAAATGGCTTAAATGTCTAGATTTTAGGCAGACCTGTGATGCTGAATTTCCTGTATGTTATAGAACGACAGTACTATTTTTTAATTTAATATCCTTTCCTCTTTATGGAACCATCTATTGACCATGGGCAGATATAATCCACTTAATTTTTACTTCAGGTTTTTTTCTGAAATACGTGTTGATTAGAACAAAAAAATTCCCTAACTCTGAATTTATCTGGCTGTTTGGGGAAACTAAAGGAACAACACGTCCTTCTACAGTGTCTTCAGACATGCTCCTGAAGGACTGAGCTCCTTTCTGTCTTATCAATCCATTTCCATCCCAAACACTAGGGAGAAATTCAAAATTATGATTTCTTCCTCCCAAACTCCAAAATGAAAAAAAACCACCCTGTAATTTCACACTTTTCTGTTTCAGACCAAAAACCTTGCAACGTTTTAAGGACCACACAGAGTACAGAAGTGACCTGACACAAACACATGACAGAACACTAATAACAGAGAGAACAATGGTAGCAGCTTCTCAGACAGTATCAGTTATGTTAACAGGAAGAGACCACTGTGGTAACCCATCAGAATTCTGTTACAAAGCCCTGTGGCATTAGAACCATTTAAAGGTGTTTATTTCATGAAAACAGAATACTTTCTATATAAGCCCAGCAAAATTTCCAACAGCAGTAGACAAGAAACAGACCTCTTTTCTTTGAACCTGTAAAAATCAGATGCCTTAAGGTAAATAATTGCACCTCTAGGTTTTCTGCAGTTTTTTTCACATGCTCCTGTAATCTTGAAATTGAATTAATATGTCCTTCATACTTCTCTGGAACTATGTTTAAAATAAACAGTGACAGCTCTTGCCAAGTCTTTCCACACAATTATGGATATACCAAGTATTTCTGGATTTTTTGGAAGGGTGATACACTCAGCATCACTGAGGACTTGCATTGTTGCTCTGAGCGCATTTCCATCACCGCTGGAAAAGTTGTGTTTGTTTCCTTTGAGAGTTTAACCCATTTTCTAAACTCCTGCCATCACCAGGGATCATTCTTTAAAAATCAGCTATTATTCACTTTGCAAAACACGAATGCTTCCAAGAGCATGAAGCTTTGCCCAGAGTTTTAGAGGCTCAACCTCTTTCCATCCTCACTGATATCTGCCACAATGTGATAAGTCATTCCTGCTCAGTACTTCAGAATTCCATTGACAAAACACAAGTTGCTTCAAGTTTTACAAATATTTTAGCATAAGATGCCAGCTCTCTGGTCTCCTTGCTGTGTGATGCTACTCCTGCCATTTTGGAGAGCTTCAGGGCTCCTTTCACATGCTGTCCCACCCTTTTCCGTGAGCTGTGGGTTTGGGATTTCATTTCAATTTACTTGTGTTCTCTTCCTTGTAAGTATCATTAAAGAACATAGGCAGGAGAAGCCCTATTTAAATCCATCTGCGTTCAACAATGGCAATAAAATATGATTGCATGGTTAAGCTTATAGAAAGTCAAGCACAAGACCTGGTCCAGTATTCTTTTAATCAAATAATTGCTATTCAGATGAGACTTTCTGTGCAACAATTACTTCTTTTTAAAAGCCTTGAAAGTATTTGAATGAGCTAAAGCACTTCCATGACTTTATTTAATTCTCATCATAATACTATATTATAAATATATTGGAATATTTCTTAAGCTTTGTCTGTATTTTCTTTTCTAATCATACCACTAGAAAAATAATACCACACTCTAGGCTAAAAGAAAAACACTTTTGTTGGGAAGAAGCTTCTTCTTCAGCTTGTCAAGAGGCTACCAGCCTTCCTTCTACCAGCAGAAATGGCATACAGTAGTGCTGCTATACAACACAATTAGTGGGATTTGGAGAGTTGCTTTGCCATTTCCAAATGTATAATGACTGTTCTGAAACGACTGTGTTTTGCATGAGGAGGATTTGAAAGGAAGCAGGTGGCTACCAACAACAGTAAACATCATGTTGCTATTAGGGATGGGGTAGGAGGAAGGCAAGAGCCTGATGAGAGTATTTGTTTCCCCATGACTGTCTCAGAGAAGCACTTGTCAGGGGAAAAGAAGACTCCGCTGTGATACATTATCAGTCCACTGAAACTCTAGCCTCCAAAGGTTACCTTTTTTAAAACATGGTAATAACTATATATCTAGATTGATTTCTTGTTTTCCCTTGATGATTTCATCACCATAAAATTTCACACAGAGTGGTGCTATGCATGAAGGGTCATCAAAGTATTGTCAAAATTGTTATAATTCAGGTAATATAGAGGAAAGAAAAGGAAAGGGAAAAGGAAAGGGAAAGGGAAAGGAAAAAGGAAAAGGAAGGGGAAGAGGAAAGGAAAGGAGAATTTTGAGATTATTTACTTGTTTTTATTAGGCTTGTATTACTTCCTGAGTATAAAGAAATCTACCATATTACCTGGACATGACAGTGTCTATGCTTCATCAAAATATTTTTAAACAAAACCTTTTATCCATAGAATGGATCCAATATTACTCACCATGAGATAATTTCAGAACGATTTTCCACAAAGTGGAGATCTTAAATCCCACAAATTACATTTTACCGGCTTCAATCACATTTCAAATTACCTACTCTAAATACTGCCAGTAAAATCAAATACATATACACAAACATATATATTTCCTTTGTGAAGAAAGAACTGCACCAGTCCAGCTCTGCTAACCTATGGTATTCTCTGGCCAGATCCCACTTCCATCACCAAAATCCTGCCCTCACCGAAGGGAAGGACTGCAGAGCTGGGAAATGATTTACAAAGACAGTCAACCACGCAACTGGCAGGAGGTGAGCTGTGTGCTCTCCTCTTTTACTAATAACTCAAAGTGATTCTTCTATTTAATTAATTTACACCCGCTGTCAATTTTCTGGGGATTGTGCCCATTTGTGCAGACCACCAAGATTACAGAATAGCAAAAACACAGCCAGCAAAGTGCCCTTAACAGGCATTTGCTTGACAAAAGAGAGCAATCTATATTCTCAGTCAGAGTTAGGAGAAAGCATTTGTATTTAAATGGGAAAACATATTAATAGTTTCCCTGTTTCTTCTCATCTGCAGGCTAATGTACTCCAGAAAACAGATTTTGTTTCAAAAGAGTAGGACTATATCCGGAAAAGCTCATTGTTAAACTGCTGGCTACATACAGATAATACCATCCTGGGGACAATTTTTTTCCTGCTACTTTTAATCTGAAGTAGCATTTTCAAAATCATTTTGTCAGACAGCTCTTCCACACGTGAAGGGCTTGAATTTCGATAGCCCCGAAGTAACAGTAATATTGCCTGTGCTGTAGAGCAAGTTCTGCAAGATACTAAATATCCTTGACTTTCATTACTTAAAAGTACACCTTTCCTGGTAGGATTTAATACTAAAAATAATCCCTTTAGGAATGCAGAGGATCCAGTTGGAATGCAGAAATAATAACAGTAGTGATATTAATAATAATTCTAATAACCAGCAGTTTATTGAGCTTAGCAGAATTTTACCTTAAAAAAAGATGTCCCATATCTTGGCTTATGTAGCACAGTATCAACACTTCAGCCCTGAACTAGTCAGGCAGTTTGACTGGAAGACCACTGTAGGTGCTTTCCAACCAAGCTATTCTATTCTAGTACATGAGCAGCCATCACTGTCAGTGTTCCCACGTAAGAGACAGGGGAAAGTCAGGGGGCAAGTTGGTGAGAGAGCAGGGAACAAACATCCAAACATATGAACTCTAGGCTTAAGCTGGTAGACTTGTGTGCCTCCATATCAAATGTTTTGAGCAGGAGTGTGGAAAGACAGCCTCAGTTGTAGTCCAAATCAGAAGGCAGTACACAAGGAAGAGGACTAACAGAAACAGTGGTGCAAAACTGCCCTGGAGAAATCTTGGCCTATAAAAAGAAAAGCAGGCAGGAATCTCTGGACACAATGGGTTGGTCTCATGAGATGAAGTATCACTTTCCACATTAAACTCAGCTTAGGCTCCTGTCACGCTCATCAGATAGAAACTGGCACTCACTGATGCTGAGTGCTTGTACAAGTGCATGTTTGTTCATGTCAGGGCAGGAAATTCTCCTTCTAAAGCAGTGTGAGAAACTTCATCTCTTTCACAAGCAGATGCCTACATTCCTTCAGAGGGAAACCAATATGAATCAGCTAAAATGTAGATGAAGATATACATGTCAAGAGTCAGCTCAGATATACAGCATCTCCTACTTGAAACCCAATGTTACTATTTTGGAAATAACAATTATTTTATTAACTGATCCATGATAAAGACCGGCCAATGAAGCAAGGGTTCACAATTACTTTTTCTTACACATTCAGATATGTTAATAGAGCTAACATGTCATGTTGCCTCTGAGCTTTTTGAATTGTTCTTTTACTCTTCTGTTTTTGTATGCTTCCATTGGGCATTGCCTAAGTATCACTTCCTCAGTGAGGAGAAGGTAGAGGAGAGTGATAAATCTCCATTAAAATGGAAAGCATGAGTTTGGAAGAGCTCATGTTAAGCAAAGATTGAAATTTGTTTTCTGATGAGAAATAAAACAGACCCTTGAACTTAAAAGTCAATGACAGAAAAAAAAAAAGGCAGCAAACAACAAAAACAACAAATATGATTATATGATTTAGGGTAGTAAAAGAAAGTTATTCAGGAGTCAATAATTTTTCAAAAGGATTAACAGAGCATATGCAACATTACCCATAATGAGATAGGGTGAGTACAGAAAGCTCAATTTGCATACTATTTAGATTCAACAGATAGTTAAACTGTTGATATCTAAAGTGCTGTTGTTGTGACAGTAAAGGTGGAGGTCCTGTACATCCTCTGAAAATTAATCCAGTTCAGAGAAAATGGTCAAAATTGCAATCCTTTTGGTGTCTAGTGGGATTTAAACTATACCAGAAGGACAGTTCTTCAGATGACTAAATTCCTTTTTTTTATCATCAGGCCACAAGGGCTGGCTAAAAAAGGCATCAAGGTAACTTTCTGAATTCAGATGTATCTGCTTCTGGGATTCATCCAGGAATTTAATGCCAAATGGAAAACAGAAGGTAAGCATGAAAGCTGAAGCAATTTATCACTGCTATCTTTTCAACAGATAAGCATTTCTTTGTTTGAACAAACACACATTACAGTACATGAGAAGAAAAATGTTTTGTACAGCACAGTTTCCATAGGACTTCTACGTAATGAAATTTCAGAAAACATTCAGTACAAAAGTTTTGGTGCACAAAGAAGATTATTAATTTTTCTTCCGCATGACAAATAGATAAATACCTCTATGTTAAACACAATTTTAAAGTACCAGATGCTATTCAGGTTCATATTTTCCATGCTTCAGAAAGCACGAAGAAATGTACTTAAATTATCAATTTTTTAGCATATAAAGTTAAAAAAAGCCCAAACAATTAAATTGAAAACCAGTTTGGTTGAGAGATAATAACTACTGTTTTTCTCCAGACTGCCACTTACAAACACAACACTGATTCTGAAACGACCTGATTTCTTTCCATTTCATACATCAATACAAGTCATAATGATTGCTCAGATCCTCTTGCTGCAACATCACTGTCTTATACTTGTGCTGTCAGCAGCAGATGTATCACAAATCTGTGTTTCACTTCTGGTCATCTTTGTGACTGATCGATTAGAACTTAGTGTATGGCTCTTTGGATGGTGCAAGCCCCATCCTAACTACTTTGGCTCCTCAAACCGAGGAATAAAGAGCTATGCAAGCCTTTCTCCTCTCCAGATGAACATGACAGAAAAGTAGAATTCCAGATTACATACAAAATTTCCAGTAAAGGTGGTTGTGTTTGCACCTATCAGATAAAATGGAGGAGTTTTAGTATACAGACAAATGGGTTTCATAAACTGACCGAGATGACTGGAATCTGTAAGCATTAGTAACAGAGGAAATAAATTACTATGTGCATTTTCTCTTATTTTCCCTTCTATGTGATTAATTAAAGGCAGACAGATATCTACTGCATTTTGACACTTGTGCCAGATGTGACTGCTGATACACTGATCTACCAGTCTATCAAAATAGAGAGAGAAAAAAAAGAAGCTTTAAGTAGAATCAGAGTTTATAGCAAACTCATACCACTGTACCAAATGTTTACATAAATGTAATGAATCTGCAAAGAGCTGAAAAGTGAGCTGCATGATCAACTCTTTGCCTGCGACAGCTAGTAGCTATTGGAAAGCAAAGGAGAGACAAGTTCTCTCAAGGGAGTTGAGATCTATTAAGAGTAAAGGCAAACACATAAAATGAGGAAAAAAAGAACTAGAACACTGTGGACAGCCTACTGGGGAAGAAGAAAAGTCGAAAGAAAGGATCCTAGATGTTCTTCACTGTGCTGTTGAATCCTCAAAGAAACAAAAGAATTTCTAGAACAAAGAAAGTAAGCTTTTGGAGAAAGCATGGATTTTACAATGGGATGAAAGTGCCAGGGAATACTGGGAGTTAAACATGGAAGCCAGATACAAGTGAAACTAAATCAGGGAGAGAGAAGCTGCAGATATGCACAGCATCTCCTCTGTTTTATTTCCATGTTCTCAAAAGCAGCATCAAAAGTCACTTTGCTTTAAAAAAAGTAAAGGTCTAGTCCAGGTTAGCAGCCCTTGCACATCTCATATTGTGCTAACTTCCCTTCTGTCCTGGGCCTCCAAAAATACTTAGTGCTGGTATTCAAACTTTAGGGTAGATCTCTAAAGGAGACCATTCCTTTCTAGTCCTATTAAGACTTATTGAACAGAGAACGTATTTTCCACACGATTCAAATCTTGTAAGGATTCATATTTGAGCTTTTAGCTTATGCCCTCCAGAACAGGCAGGATTCAAGAAACTCAACCCATGGGCTGGCAAATTCATCATAAGCTTCTTGATATATTCACTATTTACAAGTATGGTGAAGCATACCTTCTTCCATGGATGATAATTCCTGGTTCCTTTAGGAAAGACAGTGAGAAGAACATTTTTGACATAACACGACACAGATCTGCACACCTGACTAGGCAAAGCCTGGCACAATCCCAAACCAGCCTGCAAAGAGGCCAGAACGGCGCCATACAGAAGCCTTAACCAAAGAGCAATCTAGGAATGACAGGTGGATAGGTGGATGGATGGATGGATAGATAAATGGATCTATAGCTGTGTCATACCCACACTAGAAGCAAGAAGTTCAGAATAATTTTTCACTTTCAGATTTCCAAAAAAGTAGCATAAAAATCCATGTCTGCTGAACTGGAGGCAAGGAGAAGTGCAAGAAAGATGATGATGTGGCATAATGAGGTTACAAACAATAAGTCTGCAGTGTAAGAAAGTTATATAACCATTTTCCAAGTTGCCTGTACTTTCGTAAAAAAACCCCACTAGTCTATACCTAGAGAGCATATTGCAGCAAGTCCCCTCACTGATTTAGGACATTAGCATTTACCATTCCTTATAAGACATCAGAGAGACAATTGTATGTTGTGTAAATACAGCTGGGATATGAATTAATTTCAAAACTATCACATAATCTGATGAGATTTCCCTTGAGATTCCCTAACACTTCACAGGACTGTGAGCCATTATTTCCATACTTATTGGAAATAACGTCTGAGCCCAGGCAAGACACAATATTTCCGCAGAGAATTGTCATGACAGGAGTGGAATTAATTCATATTGTCATTGTACATATCCAGAGTCTTTTTGGCATTATTACCATGTACCCCAAAAGATATTTAAATCCATGATGATTCAGTATATCATGTAACAGTATCATCTGAGGCATCCTAAAATTTGGACATACATTCCTTTTCCATATAGAGAACATAAGCTACATTTCACCTGGAATTACATAAACCTGATGCAACTTCATCATCTTCAGTGGTTGAACTCCTGGCTTGTACCAGTGTGAAATCAGAACTGAATCTGTGACATAACAGAAGTACTGAAGATCCTTTTAAGTTGCGACTTATTAAGGAGACAGACCTTAATCACAATGAGCTGTGATGCTGGTTGTCATATTTTAGAGGATGAACAAGAAGCTATTTTTTTTTTTAATTGCAGTTAAATTAATTCACTCTTATCATGGAGCTACTTAACTATTTTAAGCATTCTCCAGGTGGCTGCTGTTACAGATGGGGACAGATCCCTTTGTGCTTCACTATACAATCAGTCATGCTGGAGTCTTTGGAAGTACTGAAGACTCACCTATGTTAAAATAAGTTTTTAATGCCAAGCCATTCTCCAGTAAACTTTTACCAAGTATTTCTGGGTTATTTGTGCAAGGAATTTTTCTCCATTTATTTCTGAGTTGTTTTTCTCACCTGATTCATACAAGCATGCTTGTAACACAGCAATTTGTCACCACAGAAGCAACTCTTCGGTCACTAGAGATGATGTCGTTGCATGAATCAAATAATAAAATCATGGAAATTACTTTAAAAAAAAAAAAAAAAATCTAGCAAACAGCCTTCCAAACAAACTCAGTAACAACTTGGAACCACCCAGAAAGAAATTCAAATGAATGTGATGCCATAATTTCAGTTTTCAAAATTTTTCAGGGTTTTTTAACTTTTTATGTTTCTCTATGGGTAGCAGCCACCGAGTAAAATCCTGCAAAAAGGGTTCTAGTAAGCCTATCTCATAACCAGCGCTGCATCTCACAATGAGATTGCTACAGATTCAAACCTGCCTCTCCAAAAAATTCCATAGGAAGCTGAGACACAGCAGTCTTCTCCCCAAGGGCATGCTGAGACCTGACTTGTCCACTTAATTAGCCACTTAACCATTCTAGCAAAAGAGGCTGAACATGCAGCTGTCTGGAAACAGCCTACCACTGCCCAGCAGCTTTAAATATTATATATCTATATCTTTATCTACCTCCATTTTCCTGACAGAAATAACCGTAGGCCAGAAATGTTTTTAGTTGTTGTACTCAACCCATGTGGATGCTACAGCGATGTCTATTTTATGGATCAATGCTGATTTTCATCCAGGATTCTGTAAAGCTTTGAGGCAAAAACCTTGGAAAGGGAAAGAGCAATACCATTTCAAAATCTAGGGCAGCCTTTTGGAAATTCACCTGTAACTCAAGTACAAATTCAGAATAACCACATTTGTATTTAAATAATGTATTTCTGTATTTAGTACGAAAGTAGATAAACTCATTCATGATTTCGGCCAACTTACAAATTCCTTATAGCTACTGGTAACACACTGCTAAAAATGCCATTCCAAGGTGATACTAACTTTAGAAATAATAATAAATCATATTTACATTGTTAGTTGTAAAGCTTTATAATTTTGTCACATTTTGCATGAAAAGATAACATCAACTTTATTTCTGAAATTGTATCATTGATGCTGACTCAGAAGCAGCCACTTTCATCACTATCACACATGAAATCTCATTCACACAGGAAACACTTCCACAAAAAGCAGCACCTCTTTTACAGACTTACCAATTAAATGTAATTAATTTACCAGCACCCCAGAATTGCAGGTATTAAAAAAACAACAAAACCCTCAAGCAATTTTTCTTTGCATGTGATAAATGCTACAATCACTTTTTAGTGAAAATACAGAGGAAAAAACATTATGTGGCAGCAAAGTTCATCACAGCAGGTCAATTGAGATTGTCAGGATTCATTAGCATGTATGTGACTAGTAAATAATTGAGTTAATTTTAGGTTGAGTGACAAATTTACAAAACTATGAATCACCTTATTTTGTGAATTTAATCAACCTTTGCTCTTCCCTGGATAATTCAGTGTATATCTGCAATATTAAGTTGGAACTGAGTCTTCGCTCTGAAGCCCTCACAAATGCCAGTGCTTTGAAAAAATTCAAAAACATCAACGCATTAAATACTGAACTCCTTGCTCTAGGACAACAAAAATACAGTATCATAACTACAGGGAAAAAAAATATTAAAAAGGAAAAAAAAAAAAAAGGACAAGAAGCTGAAGAGGATACTTTCTTCAACTAAAGTTTTAGCCAGATTTATGCTGAAATATCAATTTGCTTTGTTTCTAAGAATAAAAATGCTAAACTACACAAGATACCAGTGCAAAAATATTATTACTAAGGAAACTTAAAAAAAAAAAAAAAAATAGCGCCTGTTTGAAAAATTCAGTCAATCCTCAAATGCTTCTTAGTGTCACTCTCTTAGCCCAATTAAATCACATTACAAAACAAAAAATTGCACTGCATGTTCCTGCTCTGGCTCTGAAAAATGCTACTTTCAAAGGCAAGAAACAGTATTTTTTCAAAACTTAGCTTTATTTGGAAATAAGTCACAATTCCTAGCTAATGTGAGCAATTCATTTATTTTTCATCAGATGTCTTCTGATCTCTTAGCACAATGTTATCTTCATTTCTGAAAGACATTCTATTAGCACTAGTTTTGATATTGAACATGACAATATTTAGGTAACACTGGGCTTTGCTATGTAAAATTTAAGCTGTGAAGATATGCACTTGCAAAAAGGGCAATTACTCTGGAGTTTTGTATTTTGAATACACAAACAAGTTGCTTGTGGATTACTGGCAGCTACAACTTGGGCTCTGACACTGAACTGTTATTAATACACAAAGCAATTAATGTAATTATAAATATGGGGAAAATATCAACACTATTTAGTTACTAGAAGGTAAAATACTTTGTCAGCTGTAATGCAATACAAATTGCTATAAAGTGTGCAATACAATTATAACACATATATATTCAAAGCACTACAGTTTACATTCTAGGTCTGTCCTCCTGGGATCAATTTATGATACTCTACATTGGGTATTTTGTCTTGACAAAATAAGGATATTTCATTTGCATGTTGCTACATTTGGCTACCACAGTTAATGTGGTACAGAGTACCACAGTTAACGTGCCGGTAGGATTACAGACCCAACCCCTGCACATTGAATAGGGATACACATCCCTGGGATGCACAGGGATGGGAAGCAGAAGGTATCATTAGTATCTATACCAAAAGCACCATGAGTGTGCACCTGTCTCTTCAGCTTGGAAACATTTTCCTCAAGTAAACACAAGAAAAAAGCATAACAGAATGAACCGTAGGTTGTGTCCATTTCTTCACTAATGGCATTGGTTTCCTGAGTGTTCAAACTAAAAAAACCTACTTGGATATTTACCATCTTCACCCTGTGCATGCATGAGATGTAGTTGACAAGCAGTGACTCTGAATTGGAGATTCAGGAAATCTACAGAAAAGATCCCTGCACATAACAGCCATCTACGTCAGTAACATAACATGGACAAAACACACTCACATCATAAGGGAACTGCTGTTTTCTTCCACACTCAAATTTGTTAATCCATTTAACCAGAAAAAGTGCCTTAATTTTCCTTTGTTTTCTTGCACTTGGAAGTAAATTTGTGTTCAGAATTACTGGTGTCATAAACAGTAACCAACCTTCAACAAGACTGTTTCAAAGCTTCTTATTAGTGCTTTATTTTTTAAATCTGACAGTTGTGTTACACATTATGGACATCCTCAATTAATAACACCATGTGTTACTTGGGTAGCATACGGCACATTTAGCAGCCTGACTCAGCCACAACTGGTCCAGTGAATTAAAAGAAGCTGTGCCCAAGTTCCCAGGTATCAAAGTGGGGTCCTTATAAACACATGTTTGCACACAAGTAAACATACATTTCCTAAATCTGCAAAGGGAGACAATCAGTTGCAACAACACTCCATTTCAAAAATAGCAAAATAGCTTTAAAAGTAACTTCCTAGCTTAACCAATAAATAGAAAGGACAATAGCTGCGGTGTACATTGCTAAATAGAACACAGTGCCTAGACAGCAAAGCAAATTAAAAATGAAGAGGGAATTGCTAAAAGCTGACACTTTCCCAAACCAAACCAAATTGCTACTGCTGAGCTCATACTGACTGATCCACAGTCCTGCTTTCTTTCCCATGCTCCGTGTGGCTGATTCAAAGTACACTGAGAGCACTACCACCCTTTTTGGATGGAGCCTCAAGAAAGAACAAGAATAGGCAAAACAACTCAGTTTAATTGATTAAAACAGTTCTGTTTAATATCATCAATGGTCTGGATGAGGGGATCAAGTCTACTCTCAGTCTGCAGAGAACACCAAATTGGGCAGGAGTGTTGATCTGCTGGAGGGGACAGGAAGGCTCTGCAGAGAGATGGACAGGCTGGATCGATCAGCCAAGGACAACTGCATGAGGTTCAACAAGACCAAGTCTTGGGTCCGGCACTTGTGTCATAACAATCCCATACAGTACTATAGGCTTGGGAAAGAGTGCCTGGAAAGCTGGCCCACGGAAAAGGACTTGGGGGTGTTGGTTGACAGCTGGTTGAACATGAGCCAACAGTGTCCAGAGTAATTTTTCTATGAAGCAGTGGTATGATAAGGGAGGAGTCCTTTCCTACTGGTATTATGGTTACAAGCCAGGGAAGAGAGCTATAGCAATGAATATTCATGCTATTATCGCATCTGAAGGGGGGGGGTCACCCCACCCAGCATAGGGACATAGAGGGAGTGAGGTTTTGCTGAGAGTAAAAGTTGTTTTGGGGTCTCAGCCACTGATGGAAACCGACCCTGCCTCACCAGGACTGGAGTAAAGCTTGGATGCACTGCCTTGCCCCTATGGCCCACTCAGGACTGCCACTGCTGTACCACCACTGGAGTGCTGCCAGTGCCTGTGCCAGAACATCTGCCAGTGCCGGGACCACTGAATCGGAGAGAGCAAAAGCAAACTGCATCGCTACTGCCTGCAGCCCAGCCAAGCCACGTGGGACAACGTATGGCAGGGAACAAAGAGATTCCAAACAGGTACCACCACTGCAGTTAAGACCAGAACCTAACTGGGTGGCATGGAGTGGCCAGTTTGGTAGTGTGGCTCTTTGTGAGCAGCACAGTTTTCCTGGGTTTATGCTTTAGCCCCTGTTCTCCCATTGTTTTCCTTCATTTTGTTGAGCTGACAGGGGTTGGTGGCAGGGAGGACCCTCTGCCATTCTTTTTCCGCTTCATTCCTGGAGAACCACATGATTCAGTGAAGTCCCTTTTTGATGGGTAAATCATTTCCCTTATATCTTTGTGGTGCTGCTATTTTTCCTTCTTAGTAAATTGTTATTTTTTCACTCATAAACTGCTTGTATTTTTTGTCTCTCTATATTAGGGGGGCAACAAAAAGGGGAAAGAGTTCATTTTGTTGGAGTTCTCATCCCAATATTTGTCTTTAAACCAAGACAACTAATTACAGAATAGAAGAAGATGTATGCATGACTTTTCCCTAGTAAGAATACTAAGCAACAAAGGCAGTTAGAAAGCATTTCTGAAGATGGAAAATGTTAATGTTTTTCGAAAAATCTCCACGCATAATTCAGACAATTCAGTGGTATCTGTAAGTTCCTTGTCTGATCAGAATACACCCTTTTTCATTAAAGAATACTATTTTGCTTAGTTTATATATAATATGTATTCAGTGTCCTCCTTCCAAGTGTCACTTCTAAACATGGTGTAAGTCACTCTGCACCTCTGCAGGGGTCTTGTGAGCCATATAGACCTGCAAGACTATCAGCCACCTTCCTGGCCACTACATCAGGCCATCCAACACACTGGGTGACCCAGTTGCAGGGGACAGCCAAGAGACTGTCTCCACAATGGGTGACTGCTGCCTGTTGTCAATCAACAGCAATGCCCTTGCAGCAGTGCTGAAATGCTCCATGCCCTGTGCCAGGGCTTTGTTCCATGGACAGAAAGGGAATAACTCTTCCAGGTAAACTTCCCAGTTGCTGACTGCTTGTCACAATTTAATGCTACTTTCTGTGTTTAATGCTTCAGATTTGTGTGTAGTTTTAAAAAAAAAAAAAAAAAGAAAAGAAAAAAAAAGTTGGAATATGCCAGTTATTTCTCAGAGGTTTCAGAATACAAACCCTGCAGTTCTTCTGCTGTTTGGCATTGGCTGCCACAGATGGAAGACAGATATCTGTCCACTAACGTTTAAAGAGGACCAGACTTCTTTGTTTAGAAACTTTAGCTGTTTAGCCCTTGCAGCCATACAATCAGCGAGACCAACCCTTCCCCCTGTAACAAGTGCATACACAAATGAACAAGGGAGGCCACTGCCAGTGCAAGAGTCATACATACCCAGACACCTTCAGTGCATTGGGACTGCCTTGATGGTTATTTTCAGAAAGGAAAGGGCCAGCTTTTCATAACCTGAATTGAAAACCTCTGAAAGTCACATACACTTCTGCCATTTACTGAAGAGGAAGGAAAATAAAGTTGTCCAGTAGCCTTTTCAGCTAATGTCAGCCAGGAAGTTTTGCTAATTCTGAGTCTTTCCAAACCAAATATCTATGGGGAGTTGTTGAACTGGTGCATGCTCTTGCTAAATCAGCTGTGCTCCTTTGACAGCTGATGCTGCCGACTTAGATTGACCTCAGATACTACAGCTTCCTCCCCCACAGTGTTACAGTTGCTCTCTGCTACCACACCTGATCTCTCACAAAAGTTTCTGCACCTTCCAGGCTTCTCACAACAGCTCTTTGAGCATAAGCTGAAGCCAACTTGACACAACAGATTTTATTTTTCTCTTGGAGACACACATGCCACAAAGACTGCAGGTCATCACCTACACACTTCAAACAGTCCTGAGCATACCTAAGTGGGACAGCACTTTTGCAAGTGGGGCAGTACTGTTGCTTCCTTTTCTTCACCTTTTTTTTTTTTTTTATTTTAAAGTAAAAAGTTGCTTAAAGCAAGACTGTTTAAGGTTAAGTTTCTAATTTATGTTCCATGAGCTGTCTTGTGCTGTGCCCAAAATTGGCATGAAAAGATTGTTGACTTTTCCTGGAACCCTGTGCACAGTTTGGGGAATGAAGCTTCCTCTTCTGCTCTAGCATCCCTTGAGCCTGAATACTTCAAGGCTTGAAGATTTCTTCCTTAGGCAGAAGGGTGGTTCCTGTATGACTGTGTGCACGAAGGGACAAGTTTCCAGGAGGAATGGAAAGTAAGCTATGCTACAAGAGTCCTACACTGTTTACTTCTTTCTTCCTTTCTGCACAACATCTTGGGGAAGATTCAGGGAGGAAACAAATGCTAACAACTGACAGACACTGGGCAGTGCCTTGAGGAAAGCAGAGAAATGTGCTACCCAGTGGACAAGGGCACAGCTGGTGGAAGGGGAGCAGCCAGACGGCTGGTTTGGTCCCAGCTGGGGATTAAGAAGTCGCAGGTGAACCAAGGCCACATGTCCTACTAATAGCAGCAGGTTCCTGCTCAAAATAAGAAGCAGGTTCACACATTTGTTCTCCAGTTGGGTTCAGACATAAGCTGCAACACAGATGTTCACAGGGCACAAAGGGGACACCCAGCAGAGCTGGCTGCAAAATAAAATTTACAGGAATGACAGCAAGTTGCCTTTTACAGCAGGCTCTCTAGAGAGGCAGTAAAAGGGAAGCTCATTCTGCTATGATTTTTTTTCTGAAGCTCCTCCTTGTGAAAGGTCTCACTGCTGCCAATCTCCAGAGACTGCAAACAAATTAGGAGGAGGAAGAAAAGGCAAAACACATGGAAAAGCAAAATAAAGAAGCAAAGGAGAAAACAAAGCGGAACAAATGAGACTGAAGAAACGTATCACAAAGGTGAATAAATAAAAAGGAGAGTAAAGAGGGCATATCAATAAATATGAGAAATACTAGGAAAACATAAACATCGGAAACACTGAGATCTTTTGCACACACTTTGAAAGAATGATTAGACATAGAATCCTCTGACAGGCCTGGACACAGCTCTAAACATCCAGGAGATCTAGAAGTAGGACATTAAGTGATCCAAGCAGGTACCTGACCCCCTGACCCTGAGAGTGGTCCTTCTCCAGCTCTTGCCAAATATCTTGGGACCTACAGGTAAAGCACACTATGAAGATACGCTGCTTTCTAATTTTTACAGAATAAGTGAATTGCTGCAAAACACTATTTTTTTGGAAGTGTCTTCTACACCAAAAACCATTTCTGGATTTTATTCTTAAGAATTCAACCTCTCCCCAGTTGTAAATCTCTTCAAAGTTTGTCATATAGATCAAGGTAAGTTCTGTTATATCCATGTATTCAAGAAACATTTTACTCTTCGATTTGAGACTCAAGAAAGTTGTCTAGGTCTATAAACTCTTGGGAAAGAATAAAAACTTCTAAATCTTCTCTCATTTCTCTTTCTCCATTGCTAGGAGCTCAGCAGAGTTTCAAGCACCATGAAGTGTGACCTGACTGTTTAAAAATGTTACCTAATATTTGCTTTGTTACATGCAAGAATCTATTTCTGAAATTGTCTGAATATTTTCTGTAAATGATTCAAGTGAGATATGAGTTTCACTGACACACCCGAGAAAATTTCCAGGAACTTCAATGTACTCAGGTTTTCTTCCTTTATGACCATTTTCTTCCCAGTATTTAGTTACGTTTGTACCTTTACTACTTTCAACAGTTGCAAAGAAAACGAAGGGAAACACACACATAAAATGAGAAGCAACACAGCCTCAAGTATGGAGGGATCGAGAGTGCAGCTGCTTTTTCTGACCCACTAATTTTAACTTCAAAGCTTCTACTTGCTTGCAAAGAGTCACCTTTTTGTTCATCTAAAGTTAAATGTGTGGGTTTGGCTATCCATTTACTCCTGAGTAACTGTGAACATCATACTCTTCTCATTTTCTGCCCTACAAAAACCACATGCGCTACTGAAACTTCAGTCTACAAAGATCCATCATTCTGCCTCATTCATGGTAACTGAGATCTCAAGAGCTTTTAGAAGTTCAGCATTAAACTATCAATAAAACCCACAGACTCCAAATTATCCAACACAAAAGATGAATGTATCCACTACACTTACCGATTTTTTGCAGATACTTTCCAAGTTTCAAGAAGCATATAATCAAGAGTTGCTTCAAGTTCAGAATCCAAGACCTGAAAAAAAGATTATAGACATATTTAAAGTCATTAAAAGTATATGGCTTAAGCATATAAAATAAAAAAATATTGTGCAAAATTACTATTTAGAAATGAGTTTATGAACCAGTACTTCTGAAGTTGTGGATCACCTGAGAAATGTTCTGGGTGATAACAATGATGGTATGATAATCTATACCATGTTAAATTTAAGGTATATAACACTGTATATATTCTTAAACAACTTCTACACACAACTTCAAGTAGAAAACTCTGAAAAAGAAATCAAATTTTCAAATTGCAATTCTGCTACAATTATTTGCAATGAAAAAACAAAAGCACCATATTAAATATGAAAAACTGCCAGTGGCATATGAGAAAATATAAATTATTTTGGAAACCACAAGCATCCTTATGTACATTTAAGCAACATTATTCCTTTAGCTTGCAGCAAGACAGTGAAACCACACGAAAAATCAAGAGTATCATTATGCGCATTACTTCTTTATTGTCCAAAAATGCTGAACACGGCAGTTCTGTTACAGGTGTGAAATTCTGGACATACATTCTTGTAAGGATACACGTAACACCTAATCACAATTAGTCCCAGAGTCTCTGTAAATTTTCTTGGTGATTCTCACTCAGTGACCCTGAGCGTAATGCATTTGATAAATATAATGTGCTTAAGGAAGCAAAAAGGAGGATGAAGATGCATTGGTAGAAAGAAACAGATTCAGCAGACCAAGGAAAGAAACAAAGGAGGAAGGGGGTGGGAAGGAAGAAAGTTCTTGTGTCCAAATGAACTTGGTCCAATCTCTGTTCTGGATAAACACCATCATGAGTAAATGCTGTACTGAGTACTTTTGTGGCACCATTAGCACATTTGCATTCTGCAACAAGAAACACCATTTCACACAGGGCTGCTACACAGCCCCAGTTCTTAAGTCTAATTAATAGTCTATACTAGAAAAAGTGTTGCCTCTTTTCTTTTCCCCCAGTCTTGCCTGAGCTTTCCCCAGCAGCTGCACTACTGGTACCCACAACACGATTCCCACTGAAGGCAAAGAGAATCAGCTGTAGAACACTATATCCACTGTGCATCAATGGTCACCTGGCATTTTCTTCTCCAGAGGCTCAGACCACCGAAGGAGTCCTAGACTCCCTCTGTTCCCTTCTGTGAGCTGGCAATTTCAAGCAGAGAGATGAAATGTAAATACCAGCATGGATAATTATTTCACTGCTCATTCTTTGCAAGATAATCAGACAGAAAAGATAAGACTCACTCAGAGAAACAGAAGCAGTAGAAATTTTTATCCAGCAACAGCATGAAAGATTCTGCCAATTCTTCTTACAAAAGCAACAGTTCACCAATTTGTAGCTGCTGCCTACTTTTACGTGCAAGAACAACAAGAACAGAAATCCCTCACTGGTCTTCTCAACATATTTTCAGGCAATCACTACAAACATGACAACTTCCAGGATTATTTATTCTATGCACTATGTTACCTTTCCTGCTGTTGATGTCAACTGTAGACAAGCCAGATTAGAAGCTCAGATTCAGTCATAAAGCCAGGAGTAACATCACTGTGTCTCCACCCTTTGCATCTCCTAATCAATTCCCCAAAAGAGATTTCGACAATAACATGTAAAGTAATCACAAAGAGAATGTCATTAAAGTTAATGTGAAAATCAGCCAAATACCACCTCCAAAAGGAGAGGGAACTATTTACTAGAGAAAAATGATAAAAATCTGCAAGATCAGAGGGTGGCCCAAAGTTTTCCCTTTATTTTTCACAGTAATCTCCTCCAGTTTATATATCCTTCTTCAGTAGTTAGCCCAGCAGCAGCTTTTCCCCATAGAATCACAGAAAATCTCCAGTTGGAAAGTCCCCATAAGAATCATTGACTCCAACTCTCTGCTCCCCACAGGATACCTAAATCTTGACCAAACAACTAAGTGCTGTCTGGACACTTCTTGAATCCTGACACTTGGTGCTGTTACCACTTTTCTGGGGAGCCAGTTCCAGTGACTGATCACCCACTCAGTGAAGAACCTTTTCTTAATGTCCCATCTGAACTTCCCTGGATGCAACTTCATTCCATGTCCTTGTGTCCTGTCACTGGTCACCAGAGAGAGGAGATCAGTACCTCCACTGCTCCTGCCTCTCTTGAGACATTCTTCCCTAAGCTATGCTCTCCCTCTTACTTATACCCTTCATTTCTTACCCAGTTCATGGCTGCCCATTTTACCTTCACTTGCAAGGCCTCTACAGTTGACTACAAGCACTCATCTTACGACACCTTGACAGATGAAGCACATTAACCACCTAAATGCATGCTGTTCCCTGGCTGTAACATCTTCAGCCAAGTGACCCTCATGACAGGTAATAGATTCCAGGGACTGAACTGTCAGGTCCAGCAAAACTCATGTCATAAAGGTAACCTTCAAACACCAATCAGGTGTATAATTCTACTAATTCAGTAATGCATTAAATTATATTGGTCAAATACATATCTCAAGGAATTGGTGGCCTGAGAATTTCTTATGACATATTTACTGAGAAATGTTATGAACTATTGCATGGCTGAGATAGCTCTGTGACAGAACATTTGCAACCAAAGATAAGAACAATTGTGTGTAAGTACAAGCACACAATTTGCTGTGCATAATATTAGCAGGGTTTATTTTAGAAGTGACTACCCACCTGACTGTCCCAAAAAACATCCTAGATTTGCTAGAAGAGGCCAGGGAAAGTTTTCACTTGTAGCAGACTTTCTATCTTTAATACCACCAGCTGTCACTTTTACAAACACATCATACCCTTCACAGTTATCACATATTCTTCAAACACCAAAAAACCTCAAACTCTCCTACAGTTATTAACATCTGCTTCTTTTGCTGATTCTGACAAACTGAAGGACAAAGGCATGATTTAACAGATTGCTCCACATAAAGAAATCATGCAGTCCAGAAGAGGATTCTTTAAATGCTCCTGTCAGGGAGCTTTACAAAGTGCAGTTTAATGAATGCATGCAAATTACTGTAATATATAAATGCCTTATACCACTTCAGCAAGTAATGTGCTTATGAAATCTATGGAGAATGGTAAGATAGATCAATTTAATTTGTCTTTGAAATAAAGTGATTTGGTTTCCTCCAGGTAATTTCAATCTCTTTTTTTTAAAATGCCTTAAAGCATGCATTACACACAATGAAACAATGCTTTAGATCCTAGAAGATGTGATTATTCAATAGAAAAAGCATCCTGCAACAGACAAACTGGAAGCACACTGGTACACTTCAATATTTTCCTTCAATGTTTTGACAGGCTGGCATTTTAAAAAAAATTTGTTTTTTCCAAGCCTTGCTGCATTTAAACAGCCCCTATTTTTTTTGCCATTGCTTGATGTGAGGTTGAAGCCTGAGTATAAGTCAGGCTGATATTTACAGCATGAAGAAATGCTCAGATATGAAAGCACATCAGAAAACAACATGCATCCAGGATGATCACTGCTGCTGCTGTTTTCAACATTATTGATCTAGAAATCTGATCTTTTTCTCCCCATCAAGATAAGGAAAGAATAGCTTATGAGCTAAAATGATTTTCGATGAAAAAAAAAAAATCAACATTTTCTGGAGCTTTATCCCTCCTGAGAAGCGAAAGTCCTTTTTGCCAACTGACGTGAAAAAAAAAAAACAAAAAAACCAAAACAAAACAAAAAAAAACCCAACCAACAAAAAACCCACAACTTTTTCAGTGTTTTGTCAAAGAAGCTAAACCCCACAATCACTCTAAGAATTTGTGCAAAAATCAACAGAACTTCACTCATTTTCTTATTTAAAAACAAAACAACAACAACAACAACAAAAAACCATCAAACAAACAAACAAAACAAAAAAAAATGAAAAAAGATTGGAGCACAGTAAGTACATCAGAAACTAGAAGGTGCAAAGTTTCTGGATCTTGGCTTTACTGTTTAGGTAAGGCAGGTGTGAAAAAGAAAGAAGACAGCAAAGTAGTATGATTATCTCATTGTAAAGACCATGCTTTCCCTGAAAATATCAGTCAGAAGAGCCTATCTATAGCTGGGACTCTGTGAGGACTGTTTTTCAAAGGAGGAATAGAATCTCTACTAAAAAATAAAGACTGTAGAAACAATGATGACATGGAGCTGAGATGGATTGTATCAATGCTTCTGCACTCTTTATTTATCAGTAGAGGTGCTACTCACAGTTTTTAAAGAAGTCCTCAGACCATCACGTGTACTAACTTATAACTGATCCTTGATAAGTCTATAATTTTCAACCACCTTCTGACACCTTCAGCGTCCCCACTCATCTACAAACTATGAATACAGAACACAAGTTGTCTGGTCTCTTTATCATCCCTTCAGTCACACTCCTCTGAAGTCTACGATGGACAAGGCCCAGGTTGCAGTTTACCAGTTCTTTTACAGTCTATTTATTAGGCTTACAACTCTCCAGCTGGAGGGTGTGCATCCCATTCTACAGAATTCAAGTTTTATTAGGAAATCAAAGGAACTCTCAAGCTGGGATCACGAACGAAAAACAAACAAACGCTAAGTAACACTTTCTTGGATGGTTCTTCATTATGTTATGCTAGGACAATTCCCAATGTAGTAGCCTAACAGGTAAAATAAGAAGTTTCAACTCTTACAGAATGACAGAATCATTTAGATTGGAAAAAACCTCTGAGATCATCAAGTCCAACCACTAATCCAGCACTGCCAAGTCCACCATTAAACCATGTCCCTAAGTATCACATCTACTCATCTTTTAGATACTTCCAGGGATGGTGACTCAACCACGTCCCTGGGCAGCCTGTTCTAATGCTTGACCACCCTTTCGCTGAAGAAATTTTTCCTCATATACAATCTAAGCCTCTCCTGGCACAACTTGAGGCCAATTCTTCTTGTCCTATCGCTTGTGGACTGAGAGAGGAGACCAAACCTCATCTGTTTGCAACTTCCTTTCAGGTAGTTGTGGAAAGCAATAATGTCACCCTGAGCCTCCTTTTCTCCAGGCTAAACAACTCCCATTCCCTCAGCCACTCTTAAGACTTGTGCTCTAGGGCCTTCATCCATTATAACTTTCTTGTTACTACAGAAGGAATTGCTGTTACTGTCAAAGCTAGACATGAGTTTTGCTCAGTGCCTTAGGCAAAATAACCAAGATGAGCACTACTTGGTGCAGGATTCTCATGTCTTTGTACCACGGGACCAAAGTTTATGCATTGAGAATTAACTAAACTGTAAAGTAAGAGTCCAGGTTGGAACATCATTTCAGAAATGTGTTGTGATCTCATTTTAAAAGCATCAACTTATAAAATCCTTTCCATTCTGTTACACAAAATATTCAGTATGTGCCAAGCACTGGGGAAAATGCTTTCATTTCTGTGCAAATGACTACACATTAGAGTGTTTATAGCATTTTTCTAGATTTGGGTTTATATAACTGACAATTAAGGCGTGATATCTTTAACACTTTAGATCACTTCTAGCTGCCAGTTAGCAATATTTAACAAAGCAGGCTGTCCTTAGTTTTGCCCCATTTTTTTTCAGTATTCAAATTTGCAAGATCGTGGGTTCTCCAGCTTTGCATTCAGTTGAAGACTAAAATAGGGGAATAAATGAACATGACAAACCTTCCTTTATTACACCTAATTTCTCAAAATATCTCTTTCAGGTCCCACCATTACCATTCTTATTTTAAATTTGTTCTTTTTAACATAAATCTATAAGCACAGAAAAATGTCTCCCCTTTTTGACAGCGCATCAAGGCCAAGAGATTCACAGTTGATGTAGGTAATAAAGGCAAATTAACAAAGCTCCTTGCCACACCTCCTCTCTTATCTCCTAAGCTCATATAAAATTACACTAATTATTGTAAGTAAAATTAAACATTCTAACTTTTCTCTGAAATAGAGAGAAAATTATTATTCTTGAAAGTCAATCTTTTTACAGCTCCCTTAAGATGCAACATCTAATAGATTTTAGTGTAAAAAAGAGCCTCTTATACATATTTCAGTTTCAGTCTAATAAAAGAGCTTCAATAAAGTACATTAATCTGAAGACCATCATTGACAATATTATAGTCACACTGTGTGCAATGGAGTGTGCTACATGATAATTCAAGAAAACATTTCTTGTTACTTTGTGGTGGGATTTTTTTTTTTTTCATCAGGGATATCAGGGGTGCATTGATTTAAAAAAACTGGTGCGAAGCAGAGCCAGTCCACCCAGTTCCACATCCCTACCCACCAACAGACTACTGCTATCTACTGCAGCAAGGATCTTCATCTATAGGTGCTACAGACAAACTACCTATAGTGAACAGCAGCATAATCCATAATCAGCAACAGTAAATGTATCTGGGACAATCCTGAACTGACAGTGAAGTAGATGAGAAAGTCAAACCCTTGCTTTGATTAGTTTCTTGTCAAGCTAGTATAAACCCATATTCCCTATTGAAAACAATAAAGAAAAATTAGGAGGTTTGTAAGATTTCAGGCCTTTTCCTACACAAAGAAAGCAAATTTCCAGTACCTTAAAATGCCCCCTTTCCCCTGACCTGTGGGAAAATGCAAGAAAGAACTCACTGCTCTGAAGTCTGTCTCAAAAGCAGCATCCAAAGTGGAAAGACTCCCAGCCCAAAATGTTTCTGTGAAAGTACAAAGTACTGAGCACCTTTACTGGGGTAGATGCTTCTGAAGGTAAGCCTCCCTGCCTGCTCTGACACAGGCAGAAGAGCCACACAACACAGCCACTGCTTTTGGGTTGGCAAAGCTAAGCCTAAGTCACTTTGCAACATCTCTACAGAGTGTCTGAGACACACAGAAATATGTTGCCATCATGGCAATCTAGAGGTGGGAACAGAAATTTCATAAGAAACATACTTCAGGGGGGGTTTGTTTCAAAAGCAAGGCAGAAACACAAAGCTGCACTATTTCATCCCAGTGAAAGACTGGATAAAGCAGCTGAATGTAATAGATGCAATAATCTCTAACCCTTTCCCTTTTCTAATCAAAGTGACAACTGTAGGAAAATCCTATTCAAATAATCATAAGAAATGTAAAAAAGGGATTCCAGTAAGTTAAATATAGATAATATTTTTACAAGACTTAGGAGGACAACATGAGTAAGTTCAGCATTGACCATGATATTCACATGTGAAGATTATACCTCATTCCTGCATAAATAGAGGAATTCCTCAGAACTATCCACCAGTAACATCCCACTTCAGAACCATAGAATCATTTAGGTCACTTTGAGATCATCAAGTCCAACCATTATCCCAGAACTGCCAAGTCCACCACTAAATCATGTCCCTCAGTGCCACAGCTACATATCTTGTAAATACCTATAGGTTGGTTATTCAGGCACTATCCTGAGCAGTCTGTTCCAATGCTTGACCACTCCTCATAGGGCTTGTGTTCTAGACCCTTCACCAGGTGACTTAAAAAAATCCACAGGAGAAACAAGAGGACCATCATGTCCTCCTTGAAATAGACATCTATTGTAACAGGGGCCAGCTGCAATTCACAGGTGTTTTTCCACATTACTTGAAAGAAATAAAGGAATAATGTTCCCTCTCGTCTCAGAAACAAAAACAGAGGCTGGAACTGTGAAGAGGAGGAAGATCAAACAATTTGAGAGGACTCTAGGAAGTCTTCCTAAGCAGTCAGTCATGCCTGCTGCTAGAAGTGGACAACAGGCACCAAGATTCTCTGAGAAGTCAGAAATAATACAATACAGAACTCACTATCAAGATAAGGCTTATTAGCAGACAGGCTAGTGGCAGAATTAGTTCACCATGGTGATGATAAAACACTATCAGAAAAGCAGAGCAATTTTAAGAAAAGGCAGCTAAAAATACCTGCCTAAGACACACTGCTCCAAGTCCTTCTCATCTCCAGTATGGTGATGCTTCAAAGTTAACTGTCCCAACAGACAATGCTGTTCTCTCTCTGCTAGTATCATAGTGAAGTATAACACTCCATGGAAGGCTTGCAGCCTCTGAGGATTGTGTGTCTCTGTGAATGATGAGGAGAGCTGCATTTTTGTTCCAGTTACTGTGAATTAGGAGCAGAATCCCATTGTTTGGCAAGCTTTCAGTACAGGCTTCAGCTGAGAAAAGCTTAGGCTGCAGTATTGAAGAAATACACTGCTCAGAAGGAGGGACTGGGTTTTGTCCCGTTCCCTGTTCCTGCTTTGCCCAAGTCGACTAACAGCACAGTGTCTTTTCCATACAAGACACAAGCCCTCCCCAGCATCAGCAACAAAAGACCAAGACCAATATCCTAAATGTTTTTTGGGAATGAAGCTGACATTGCCAACTCGAAGGATCTGGCGACAGCAGGGGAATTCTTACATTGACCTTGAACTGTAACCTGGCATTTTTTAACAACCTGAAGAAGCTGCTAACTTCTGCATCAAACATAAAACAGATGATAATGCAAACACATGAGTAGTGCCTTTTTAGCCCCTTTGGTAGCACAATCAGATCACATCCAGTTTATTTTTTCCAAACTCTGTAAATGGTTCTATGCATTCTCAAAAAAACTTCCCTAAATTTACCAAATTCTCTCTTCAAGTTATTTTGGTTTTCTATCCAACTATTGCATTTGTAGTTTATTCCAGAACTTCATCTCTTGAGATGTTTGAAAAATTTCTTTTAATTTTCAGTCTAAATTAATTCAAGACTAATTAATAAACATACCATCTTGAGCAATTTCAACAGCTCTCCTCCTTCTCTGGTGTTTGCCCTCCAAAGGAAATTAGAACAAAGTTTTTTGCCTGAACATTATATACAAATTATAAAGAATGTAAGTTTAGTGGATTTTGGCAGAAAGTCTGACAGAAGATAACCAACCACTAGGAAAATGTATTTAACTTATTTTCATACTAATGAATGAAAGGCAGATGCTGATTTCTATTCCTAGTTACTCCAGTATAAACCAGAAACGATTACAGCCAGATGGAGAGGAAAACATAACCTATGGCCAGATGAGAGGCAAGAGCTGTATCTGAGAAGGCATCTGCCTAGGGCTGAAGTGAGGATTGTGAGCACTAAGCTGTCGGCAGATGATAAATACGTAACAGAGGAGGGGAGAACAGTAGGCATCTGTCATTTAAGAGCCACTTTTTGGAGGACTTGGAAAATGAAAGGCATTGACCGTAGACTTCCTTCAGTTCAAAGAGAGTTGAAAAACAATGTATCAGGCATATAGACTTCCTACTCTCAAGGTAAATGCTACACCTGCTTCAGTCCAAATTGGACACTAGGAAAAGGTTCACTGAAGAGGGTGGTCAGTCACTAGAACAGGCTCTCTAAGAGGCTCCCTCGGTCACAGCATCTGACAGAGTTCAAGGAGTGTCTCCACAATGTTCTTAGTCATACAGTTTAGCTTTAGGTAGTCCTGAAAAAAGGAGGGAGTTGGGCTCAGTGATCCTTATGGGTCCCTTTTTCTACTGCAGATATTCTGTGATTCTATGCCTATGCAAAAGGAAACTTTATCCAATCCCTGTCTTTCAATACTTTTGTGTTGAATTCAATACCATTCGAATGTGTTAGGAATGGTCTCAGGACACACAACGCATCAAGCCTCTCCAAGAGCCAAATACTTCCATGCTGTTTCAAAGCTGTGGCGGCATTGCCACGGACAACACTCAGACTTCCCACTTCTTGAACCACAACGTCTGAACATCCACAAACCCCATTTTAAATATTCAAGGAAGTCTGAGGCCCAGGACAGAGCAACTAGATAGAGAGAAATTGGTGCCTCTAGGGCTCAGTTCCTCTCATCCTAAATGTGGATACCTAAAACAGCTTAGACGAATTGCACACAGCTATAGGGTCCAATGCTCATAAAAGGAGTCTAGGGAGAGTAGCTTTGATGTAGGCACTTATGCTGTAGATAAGGTATAGTTGAGACAAATCTTACTGATGAAGTCTGCCTCGGAAGAGCTGTTATTCAGACAGATCTGCAGGCACAAACAGTGGTTCAAAGGATGGCTTTTCAATGACACCATGATCTAATCTGTAAGTCTTTATTCAGTCCAGCCTTTTCTGTCTGAATATTAAATAAAAGAATTTGAGATTTGGCTTAGTGATAGCAGCAATAAAAGTCATCAGGAAGAGTGATGTATAAGAAAATATTAAAATAACTAAATGTAGCTATGTATAGTTTGACTAAAGTCAGTATTGAAAGGGAAACATGATAATTATCCACAAGCTCTGGAATCATACACACAACTAAGGACTTTTTTAAATAGGGTTTTTCAGGAAACTATACTAAGAGTAATGTGAATATACTGAGCAAAGTAAAATCTGGCTGACAGGGAAAAAATTCCTAATAATAAAGTGTATTCTATTGTAGAATAATCTTCCAAAAGAAACTGGCTGAAGTTCAATCACACCTAAAGCCTGGACAAAGCCTGTCCAAGACTGGACAAAGACCTGCAGAGAACAACCCTGCTGCAAGATGGACAAGATGACTCAACAGTGCATTTTCCTTTTTAAATTCCTGTCATTCCACTGTATAAAACAATCCAGTAAGTCAAAGGGAAGAGGTAAATAGGCTTACCAACAACCGCACAGCTGCCTCCGAGGTCTGCAGGCTGCAATCAGTGCAAGACACACTGATTGCATTGAGGAAGGAAACATCTGTATGTGGTCAGAGCACTGAGTTAATTCAGAGCAACAGTCATATACCTGATGTTCCCTTTTCCCCCCTTAATGAAATAACATTACCAAAAGAATCGACCTTGTGTTGTAAATGTATCAATCATGATTTTTGCTGCACCAGCTACTCATAGTCCATTTAAGCTTTCTTGATCCCAGATGTCAACTGGTGTTAAACAAAACACAAAAAAAACATAGCCTATGGGCATGCATTTTCACTAAAATAATCATGCCACACGTTGGGCTACAAGGAGAAGGGTAACAATGTTTTCTTTAGGTTGGGATACACACTTTTAAAGATGGGCAACAGTTTACTCTTTCATTTTGAAGAGGTTTTAACATTTTATAGCTAAAATAACTTGCTGAGAGTCTGTGCTAATATACTGTCTGTTTTCTGTTACACTTAAGCCGCAAATAACAGAAGCCTTCTTAAAGAATGACAATTCAATTTAACTGTGGATTTGGTTTCCCTCTCCAGAGAATGTTAGATGGTCTTAACAATATATATATATATATATATAAAAATATAATCTAAGAAGAAAGGGCTTTCAGAGAGTAACATTAGTTTTCTACAACCCATTGCAACTCCACCTTTCCCACAGCATCACACCCTATAATGCTGACCAAATCCGTTCCACCTCCTTCAGGGAGAGGTCTGAGATTTCAGAAAATCTAGTTAGGATGTATAGCAGGGGACAACTTTTCTAATTAAAAAAAAAAATAAANGATAAATACGTAACAGAGGAGGGGAGAACAGTAGGCATCTGTCATTTAAGAGCCACTTTTTGGAGGACTTGGAAAATGAAAGGCATTGACCGTAGACTTCCTTCAGTTCAAAGAGAGTTGAAAAACAATGTATCAGGCATATAGACTTCCTACTCTCAAGGTAAATGCTACACCTGCTTCAGTCCAAATTGGACACTAGGAAAAGGTTCACTGAAGAGGGTGGTCAGTCACTAGAACAGGCTCTCTAAGAGGCTCCCTCGGTCACAGCATCTGACAGAGTTCAAGGAGTGTCTCCACAATGTTCTTAGTCATACAGTTTAGCTTTAGGTAGTCCTGAAAAAAGGAGGGAGTTGGGCTCAGTGATCCTTATGGGTCCCTTTTTCTACTGCAGATATTCTGTGATTCTATGCCTATGCAAAAGGAAACTTTATCCAATCCCTGTCTTTCAATACTTTTGTGTTGAATTCAATACCATTCGAATGTGTTAGGAATGGTCTCAGGACACACAACGCATCAAGCCTCTCCAAGAGCCAAATACTTCCATGCTGTTTCAAAGCTGTGGCGGCATTGCCACGGACAACACTCAGACTTCCCACTTCTTGAACCACAACGTCTGAACATCCACAAACCCCATTTTAAATATTCAAGGAAGTCTGAGGCCCAGGACAGAGCAACTAGATAGAGAGAAATTGGTGCCTCTAGGGCTCAGTTCCTCTCATCCTAAATGTGGATACCTAAAACAGCTTAGACGAATTGCACACAGCTATAGGGTCCAATGCTCATAAAAGGAGTCTAGGGAGAGTAGCTTTGATGTAGGCACTTATGCTGTAGATAAGGTATAGTTGAGACAAATCTTACTGATGAAGTCTGCCTCGGAAGAGCTGTTATTCAGACAGATCTGCAGGCACAAACAGTGGTTCAAAGGATGGCTTTTCAATGACACCATGATCTAATCTGTAAGTCTTTATTCAGTCCAGCCTTTTCTGTCTGAATATTAAATAAAAGAATTTGAGATTTGGCTTAGTGATAGCAGCAATAAAAGTCATCAGGAAGAGTGATGTATAAGAAAATATTAAAATAACTAAATGTAGCTATGTATAGTTTGACTAAAGTCAGTATTGAAAGGGAAACATGATAATTATCCACAAGCTCTGGAATCATACACACAACTAAGGACTTTTTTAAATAGGGTTTTTCAGGAAACTATACTAAGAGTAATGTGAATATACTGAGCAAAGTAAAATCTGGCTGACAGGGAAAAAATTCCTAATAATAAAGTGTATTCTATTGTAGAATAATCTTCCAAAAGAAACTGGCTGAAGTTCAATCACACCTAAAGCCTGGACAAAGCCTGTCCAAGACTGGACAAAGACCTGCAGAGAACAACCCTGCTGCAAGATGGACAAGATGACTCAACAGTGCATTTTCCTTTTTAAATTCCTGTCATTCCACTGTATAAAACAATCCAGTAAGTCAAAGGGAAGAGGTAAATAGGCTTACCAACAACCGCACAGCTGCCTCCGAGGTCTGCAGGCTGCAATCAGTGCAAGACACACTGATTGCATTGAGGAAGGAAACATCTGTATGTGGTCAGAGCACTGAGTTAATTCAGAGCAACAGTCATATACCTGATGTTCCCTTTTCCCCCCTTAATGAAATAACATTACCAAAAGAATCGACCTTGTGTTGTAAATGTATCAATCATGATTTTTGCTGCACCAGCTACTCATAGTCCATTTAAGCTTTCTTGATCCCAGATGTCAACTGGTGTTAAACAAAACACAAAAAAAACATAGCCTATGGGCATGCATTTTCACTAAAATAATCATGCCACACGTTGGGCTACAAGGAGAAGGGTAACAATGTTTTCTTTAGGTTGGGATACACACTTTTAAAGATGGGCAACAGTTTACTCTTTCATTTTGAAGAGGTTTTAACATTTTATAGCTAAAATAACTTGCTGAGAGTCTGTGCTAATATACTGTCTGTTTTCTGTTACACTTAAGCCGCAAATAACAGAAGCCTTCTTAAAGAATGACAATTCAATTTAACTGTGGATTTGGTTTCCCTCTCCAGAGAATGTTAGATGGTCTTAACAATATATATATATATATATATNTTAAAAAAAAAAATAAAAAATTAAACAAACATCATTTGAAGAATAAATCTGCATGCCATAGGGTCTTTTGTTTTGCTTTGTTTTATTTTTTGTCATGAGGGTTTTTTCTGCCTCAAGTGCTCAATTAAGCATACAACAGCAGAGACATGATTTCTGTTTTTCAAAAAGAGGAATATTAATGGAAATCTACGTCTGCATAACAAAACAGTGATCAACAGCTCACAGCTTACACCACTGATTCCAAATGATTTTGCCTTGATTTATTCCCCTTTTCCATGAACTTTCCAAATCAGAATCCAAATTACTATTTTCCTATTTTCGTTCCATTGTAAAAGAAGTTAGGAAAAAGCAAATATTAGAATTTTACCTTGCACAATCCTTCTAAATGTTTCTGCATTTGAAATTTTTATCTTCCTTCCTTAAGATAATACTGAACATAAAACATGAACCACCTCTTAACCATCACAGTTGCTAATTCCTACTCGTGGAGATAGAGCTAAGGCAATAAAATGGTAACTGTGTCCTTGCAGTCTACCTGCACTTTGCCTTAGAAGGAACCCACTGCTCTTAACTGATCTGAATGTATACTGAGAGAAAAAACTGTCTGCCACATTAAAGTTCAAAGGGGTTGGACACATACTGCTGCGGGACAGGGTTCAAAGAGCAGACTGAGATGCTGTAAATGATGGAAGAAATTCAATGGGAAGGCACTGGGGGCCAAGAGACAGGTCTGTGGACTACAGGGGTGCAGGTACATGACTGGGGCAGCAGGCAGGGACATGAAAAGGAGCAGACAGGGAAAGGGTCCAGTATTTTATCATCTTCAAATGACCATGAGGCAGAAGACACTGCCTACCAGAATGCCCTAAGAGTGTGAAGAACTCGTTTTGTCTTGCAGCTTTCCTGGCAACTGGAGCAGAGCTCTGTATGCTAACCCAGCAACGAAACCTCTGCTGCTGCCCTTGGGCTTCTTTTCCACTTGATGTCTAAACACAGAAGAAACAAAAAGCAAATTGCAAGACCAGGATGACATAGAAGAATGAAAAAGGTGACTAAAGTATTTTCCAAATCCCACATATAGGGGTAGATGAAGGAAGAAGTGGAACAACCTTAGTATCATGCACTTAGTCTAACACTCAGCATTAGGTACCAGAAATTTTGGGGGTCATCGATTCAGTGTGCTCACCTTTAGGAAACCAAAGCTGTCTGATACAATATCCCACCACAAATCTAACAATCCCACCCTCAGATTGTTACTGAAAAGATAGATGGAAAATTTAAAAAAAAAAACTAAGAGAAGAAAAAAAATAAACCAAAACCTTCCCCCCCAAAATACAGCACTAAACCACTTTTATTCAACCAAAAAGAGTAATTGGAACACTAGAAGAATTTGGGGGCTTGGGGTTTTCTACATTACCATTTAATAGTTCTACTTCATCAGGAAATCCAGAGGCCCAAATGGTGAAATAGGATGGAAGAAGCTGGACAGTGATAAAAGCATGCAACAGTTGCCCTGCTTTTAGGGTAAGCAAGAGGAAACCATCTCAACTGGAGAAATCAGGGTAAGCAAGAGGAAACCATCTCAACTGGAGAAATCAGGGAAGGCTTAGAATTAAAGGTAAACTTTTCAACTTCAAATTATCTCCCGCCTCCTCACATGCACATCAAGAGAAGTTGTATAAAATGTATTAAATTTGAGGGAGAAAACCTTTCCTTTTTCTTAAAATGTCTTCTAATTTTGGAGTCTAAGTCTTGACTTTAAAGCTTAGATAGCTATCAGTGGCACCTCTCTAGTTTTGTTTTGAGATGCACATTTTAAGGTACTGTCCTGAGTACTCCTGAAAGGAGTTTGGGGGATGAGGGGCACAAAAGGGAGCACAAGGAGATAACAATCTCTAGAAAGTATTCATATATGCCTGCAGTGTGTCCCAGGTGTTTTTTAGGGATTAAGGCTTTTCGTGTGTAGGGGGTGACATGCTTAGATTCTTGTAAAGTCAAAATGTTCCTGGGCTCCCCTCTCCACTTTGTAACTGTGTTGGGTCTGGCTGAGATGAAGTTCATTTCCCTATAGCAGCACTAACAGTGCTGTGCTTTGCATTGTTAACTAGAAAGGTGTTGATAACACGCCACTGCTTTGGCTACTACAGAACAGCGCTGGCACAGCATCAGCACCATCTCTGAGCATTCCTCCTCCCTGTTGAGAGCAAGATCCTGGGTGGGGACACAGCCAGGCCAGCTAACCCAAACTAACCAAAGGCATATTTCATACCATATGACTTCAGCTCAGATATAAAAGCTAAGGAAAGGAGATGCAAGGGTTGGGGGCATTTGTTCTTTACAGTGTTTTCTTCTAAGTAACTCCTATGTGTGCTGAAGCCCTGCTTCCTGGAAGTGGCTGGACATCACTTGCTGTGGGAAGTAGACAATAAACCTTGTTATTTTCCTCTTTGCTTGTGCATGCACAAACTTTTGCTTTTGCTTTAGTAAACGATCTCAACCTATAAGTTGTTTTCCATCTTATTCTCTTTCCGCTGTCTGGCTGGGAAGGGGAGTGCTAAAGTAGCTTGGTGAGCACCTGGTGTCCAGCCAGGGTCACCCACAAACCTGACATTGAGTAAGTCTAAAAATTATAGGGCTTTTTTGAACTAGAAACATTTACAAAAGACTACCAAACTTTGACTGGCATTCTGAATTAGAAGAAAGGAAGATTAATTAATTAATTAGAAATGAGATTCCTAAATACCTACACACAAAAATCCAGTATGGTTATATGCACTGATTGTTGTCACAATGTTGAAGTGCCTGTGAGTGCAACTGCATTACCCAATTAAGGCCCAAATTGTCAAATTTATTCATGCAGCGCAGGCGTATCATATTTTAAAATTATTCCAATCAGTTAGATAACCCTCCTTGTCTGCACATGAAGCTATTCAACAGATGTAAGAAAAAAATCTTAACAGTTTTTCTTTATATCCCAGGGTGGGTTGGATTTTTTTCAGATTAAGTCTTCCTAGGACATAGAAGACTAAATATTGAAAGCACTGTGCAATCTCCGTAATTCAGAAAATGGGGGTTTAGAGATATATTGTCTCACAACTTCATTAAGAATGAAGGCCTAGGTTCCTTAGGCACCACAGGTTATTTAACCAACACTCTCAATGCAATCTTAAAAGATTATATTTTGGTTCTCCTGCATTAGATTCCTCTTGAGTTCAAGTAAAGGAAAAACAGTTGTACACAAACCATGAATTTAATTAATCAAGATTAATTAAAAATATAGAAGACTAGAGAGTCCCATCTTTCACTTAGGAAAGAAAGGCACACTCGGGCACACTAGTTTTTGAAAGATTTACAACTCAAGCATAGGATCATAAGGTCTGCTGGCTACATAGTGTTTTCACGTGACTGAAAGAGATTTTCTTGCCACTAATAACACCAGTTTTAATGGAGCTGTTCTGAAGAAAAATAATTAACATATGGTTGACTTCCTATATAGTAGAGAAAACAATAATAGCAACTAAATCAGTATCTTCTGTATAATTTCAGCTATCTTGGTCATGATCAGTTGTGTGTCCGACTCATCTCACAGACATGCATCACATAATGAGAGTGAATGTCAAAGGATTAGATTTTTACCTAAGACAGAGGAAACAGGACTATATTATGAGAGACTACCTAAAAGCAGCAGGCAGCCAACCGTTACCACTTTGAGTCACAGAAAATCCCTGACAGGTGGTTAATTGATAATACTGTATCACAAGGCAATCTCTATGCTCTTGGCTTGATTGCTAAGCTTCAAGTAAGGGCATGTTATCTTGGCTTTTCACAGCGCCTCAGTTTAAGGTGTCATTCTGAACACTTGACTTACAAGCCCTACATCCCTGCAGAGTGAAGTTTTTATAAGAATTTTTTATCTGCTACAAAGGGGGCTCAAAGCAATCTCAATGCCAGAGAGGACCTCTTGGGATGCTATGTCCTGCCAATTATGGCCACCAGCCCAACATTAGTAGATGTCAAAGAGAAATCAGGACACTGAATCCATCCAACAAGCTCTTGTCAGAACTTGCTAGATGATGTTTAGGGATGTTAGCTGACATAAACAAAATAGGGAAATGATTAATGGTATTGAGTCTGGCAGGCAGGTTCTTATCCCAGCAGACACTCGGCAGACTGTGGGTTCGACTTAGTCACAAAAGGAGGATGTGAAGAAGCCCAATCAGATAACAAAAATAGTCTTCAAAACATATGTCTCTACTTGGGATATTTATTAACACAGTGATTCAAGCAGTCTTATTCTTAGAACAAGAACTAAAATAAACAGAACAACCCCAACTGTCAGAGTACCACCAATTAATGAGGCTTCCTGTGTTTCATGAAAAACAGAAATGCATCTAAACAGTCAGTCACTCCTTGCCTAGGTCCCCCCCAATTCTAGCAAAGTAAAGCAAGGAGCTTGTTGCAACTGGACTCCTGACTGAAATGGCTGGTGAAGGACTCTGAAGTAGATGGAGTAAATCCAAGCTGTTGCTGTATCACATTTCCATATAGTGTGGGGAGAGGTAGGTAATGCCAAAATGCAATGCAAAACATATCTGAGCTGAATCACTCTCTGAAGATGACCTCTTAGCTGCACAGGAAGAACAAGTGCCTAACTACCATCTACAGGATCAGATCTGGATACATCCCACCTCCATCTTGGCACAGCAGACTTTATAAAAATTTAGCATGCTAAAGGATTAACCCACCCATCATTTAAATCAGATGTCAATAAAATGATTGCCGGGGTTCAGAAAGTAGGAGGGGCGTGGTAGACAAACTTCTGCTTCCATCAATCAGCTTTTCATTAACAGCACTCATCCTAGCCTCTACATTCTGAATAAAATCTGCTTTCTCTCTTTACCATGCAAATAACCTCTTACATAATAAATACTGTAACACAATCCTTCAGTGTTCCTTTCCTTTTAAGGAAACTGTCTCTGCACTGCTTTATGCTGAAAATATTTTTTCAGACCTCAGCACTGCTAGTAACTGTGATACTTCCTTCCTGTGCAGGCACATACAAAGATTGCCTTCTTCATTTTCTACCTCCTAAGGAAAGGTATTGCCATCAGAGATCTTCAGCTCCACCCATTGGGCTGTGAGTCATTGCATGGATGAAAGCTCCTCCTACGATTGTCCTAGTTATGAGAAGCCTAACTTAGACCTTCCTCCAAAATGAATGAAACATGAATGGTAGTCCGTTTTGAGGGGTTTTTTGTTTCTCTGCTCTTCTGTTTGGTTCCCTGAAATACTTTCTGATATAATTTAAAGGGAAAAACAAAACAAACCAAACAAACAAACACACACACAAAAAAAAGCTTACCCTACTAGGGGCTTTTAGACTTAAAAACAGTGTATAAAAATAAAACAGTCTTGAACTGTCTTCTTCTAGGAGTGCTGTCACAGCCCAAAAATGTGATCCACTCCTCACAGAAAATGGGTGAATTTCAAAAATAAAATCCAAGCTTGGACCCATCTCTAATTTTCATTCATCCGTGCTCAATTTGTATATCCACTGAAGGAAACACTAAAAAAAAAAAAAAAGAATCTCTGTGTGCATGTGAAGGCAACCATCTGTAAGCAAAAGAACATTTTATGAGTGTAACAAAGAAAATGCAATAGAAAGATCTTCCTGTAATAACTGCTGTCTGTTGTTACAGTGTCATTTTGAGTTGTCAGAACTCGGGACCTAAAATAACCCCCCTCCATGTTTTCTTCAAGGCTTTCCTGTGTCGTACTACCCCTCTTCTGAATTTTCTTCATAAATTCCAATTCCTCAAAACCCTTGTTACAGACTTTCAGGGAAAATGCCAGCGAGACAGATTTTCATATGCAGCTCCGAGACACTTCCTTATCCTGTGTTATTACCTCCTCTACTGCAAGAACACTGCTTCTCCTGGGAAGAATGATTTCCTTACTCATCAACACCTTCCTCTGCACATCAACGTGTTTCCTCTCACCCTCCTTCAGTCACATAGTGCAAAAATCCTAGAAAAGGTGAAGTGTTGCATGTGCTAATGAAAGGCTGATTAGGAATTGACTGCTAATAGCATAGAGGTATTCTATATTGCTATGGGATTTGCTACCAAATATCAAGCCAGAACACGTGTGCACAGGCAGCAAATATACCATGGAGAGGCACTTGTGCACCTTGCTATTAGCCTGAAACAGATTTTCCAGCATCTGAGCAGTGGCCCATTAATAGCTCACATAATGAAAAACAACACCAAAGTGAGTCAGTGTGCTTGGCAAATTCAGGTCATTAGCCACAAGAAAGCACTTTAAGTAGAGCAAGGGAGAAACAAATACCCCAGAGAATATACCATAGAGAAGTCTTATTAGTGATGAGCAAACAGGTGCTATATCTGCAGGATGGACCCCTTTATTTCCCACAGAAAATTCCTCTCTGAAAGACTAGGTCTCACCTTTCACAACAGAGAACAAGATGGACACTTTCCCGGGTGCCTACTTGCCAAAAGGGAACTCCATAAGAAAGAAGCAGGAAGATAACATGCATGGCTCCTACAACTGCAGACTCACCACTGTGCCATCACAGGAGGAGCATGAGGAGATTAAGAGCAATCCATGCACACATCCATACTGTACACGGTGTGATAAGGAAAGACTGGGGCCCTCCGGGAGGCGCTCCAATGGTGTGCAAGCCAATTGAGCCTCACTATGGTGCTTTTCAGTAGGAAGTTGGACCAGGAGTAAAAGAGACAAACTAGCTTTTCATTCCCCTAAAACATTCCTAAACTGAAGCTACAGACAAATCATTCCAGTTAATAATGTCACCAAAAANGAGCTTGAGAAGCAAAATTCAAGTCATCTACACCAGGGCTGCAACTGTTCCACTTGAGTCGTGGTGGCAACCCACAGTCAATAGATGCATGTGGATTCGTAGCTGGCTATTGCAATGGTGGCTATGTACCAGCTTGAAATATCTGGAAAGATTTCTATATCAAACAGTTCTACACGAAACAGTTTAAATCAAAGGGTTTACAGAGACAGTCTCCAAGATAGACCAAAGCTGCTTGAAGAATTTCCATTTCATACTTTCAGCAATCCCACACTTCTGTTCAGGGTTCTCCACCCTAGGTTTTATACTTGAGATATGACATATATGTAGCACTTCCCCCCATATTTCATTTTTATGAAATTGGAGTGCCTCCTTTGATACAAAATATGTAATTTCTTCTCATAAAAGGCCAATACAAGGGCTATTTGATAGGACAGGATGTTGCACTACTGTTTGAGATGCCTATCTCGGCAAGCAAGTCTGACACTACACACAATGCTCAATTGGCTTCATTTCCTTATCTATTTTATGTGCATGAACAGCTGGAGATGGACGTATGGGGCTTTAACCTTCTGCAGCACATCAAAAAAAGTACACAACCAAAATCTATGCAGCTGTGAATGCCAGAAAGCCATCTGTATACAAGTTAATTGCTTTTGGTTTGAATAGTTTCCATTTTTATCCTGCCATCTACATTTGCACCTATTCAGTGGTTCAGTTTGGACGCAGCAGGGGAACATAAGCCACACTCCAATCCAGCTCTTCTGTCTTCCAGGGCTGCTTCTCTGCAAGCCTTCCCTCCAAATGATTCCCTCCCTTGAGCAATTTTTCCCCCTCTAATTGTTTTAGAAATCAACCAAACCAACCTAAGGATTGCCATCTACACCAACACTTCTGTGGAGTGAATTACTGGGCTGAGTGGATGACAGGAGCAAAGCACAGGCTTATTTTCTGGTTTCCAAATCTCACTTATTTTCCCATGACAAACTTGAGCTGTTTCAGAAGCAACAAATTCAACCCCAAGAAGAAGGAACAGCAATGTCAGCTTATGAAGCACCTTTAACTGATTGCTTTGAAAAACAACCAGCTGTTCCTTGTGTTCATTCTGTGTACAGATTTCTGTACGTACACATACGTATGCAAGTATAGTAAATTAATGCAAATCTTTTAACAAAAATATCTTCAACTTCTACTGAAAATCTTGCTACTAGTTACAGATGTGATTCAGACCAGTGATGTACTTCTAATTAGCAAAAATAAGCAGTACTGTTTTCCTTGGAGGAAATGAGTATGACCTAACTAGGGAAAATAAACCTGAATTTAACACTAAACATTTTTGCTTTGTACCCTTCTAAACAGTTTTTGTTAGCTCTGACAGATCTGTATTAATGACCCTATAAAAGCATCAATGTTGTCTAAGCAAATCCTCTATTTCCTTTTGATAACTTCATCTGTAGATCTCATCTCAGAATGCAGTTTTTGTCAGAGATTGCGTGCAAAGACAGAACTTGCTTTATAGGCAGGCTTAATCTTGCAATATTTACTGAAACCAAAACAAGTAGATGCAAACACTACTAAAGAAACACACACAGCAACTTTCCTATATTTACACAAAGTGTTATTGAAAAAAACAGAGCCATGTCATCCAAACCTGTCCCTTTACAAATATATAAAATAAGTCTTTTAAACATTGCTTGCTAGCTGTGGAACAATAACAACAGGCCTGAAGTAAGTCACTGTGGCCTTCTAGGCATTATAATTAAACTAAAATGCTATGTAAAGTGACCTTTCCCATTTACTTTAGTTACTGGTCAAAAGTACCGTGTCATCCTGCAGACATGCATAATCAACTTTATTTTCCAATCTAATTGAGAAATGGAGCTGTTAATTTCAAGAAACATTAAAGGGATGCTGCTCCACTGAACCTGCTCTGTTTAGCTACCTGTTGTTAGACTGCTGTGATAAAAAACTGCTCTGCACACACCCAAAGAATCACAGGGGATCACAGTTGCTGAGGAGGGACACCAATCTCCTGGTCCACTTCCCCCAAGCCCACCACTGGAGATCTCCCATCTGCAGCACACATGGAGTGGGGAGGCACTGTGACAGCTCAGGAAGCCTCAATAATCCCTGGAGACATGAAGCTCAATCCTGGCCCACCAAGGGAGCCTCAGCCTTGGGGACAGAGGAGTCACCTGTCAGCAGGACTCCACAGAAGAGGCTATTTGGGTCACCCTACAGCCTGCCCCTGTGGGAAAGGCCAACAGAGGAGGCAGCTATCACAGGGACCAGAGGACTCCCAGCCAGCTGGGCATAGATTGGGAAACCTGTATGCAGAAACAGGATCCAGAACTAGCTACTGGATGAATGGCATGTGGAAGATCAGATGTCAGAGGGTCTGTAATGTGCATTTGTGTTCATGTCTCTGTCAGGTGTTTGTTCTGGCAGCTGGACCAAAACAGAGGCTTTGGCAGCTTATGTGTCCAGGTGCCAGCACTAGCAGAGATGGGATATTTAGAGTCAGATGCTGGGGACAGTGATTGCCTAAGCCCAGCTACTGGAGGGATCCATACTGTACATACATATACATTATATACTCCCCACTAACACGTGCCAATCCTGAGCAGCAAGCAAGGGGAGCAGGATGCGGTCATTGCTGCTGTTCATCTTTGCATGGGTACAAAATGTGTCTGTTGATCTCTGTAGCTGGTTGTGTATAAAATGTACATATACATGGCATGTGTATGTGTGTGTGCACTGCTGTAAGAATACAACCCACCCTCGCTGCTGTTTGGACCCAGAGACATGGAGCTGTGGGAGACTCATCCTGACTGGACTGCTGGATTCAGCCTCCCCATAATATCTGGAAGTTCCCAATAAAGGTGATATCTATCATGCACAGGCTTACATTTATTTAGAAATAAATGGATATAATAGAACTGGCAATTCTCTGAAAACCAACACAGTTGTGATCCTCTCACAGGATCTGTGCCGTAAGACAAAAAGTAAAGACTGAAGGATTGTCATAACAGTCTCCATAGGATCTTTTGTTTAGAAACAGTAAAATAATTTTTTTCTTTTTATGGTCAAAAAAAGTATATTAATTGCCCAGCATCTGCTCTTGCAGTCCTCTGCCATTTCCTTGTCTACACAAAACAGCACATTTTTCTAACCTGCACCAAAAAAAAGAAAGGAAAAGTTTCAGATCAGACCACTGCACCACAGCACCAACTTGCACTTTACTTATTTTCTCATATAAAACTATGCTTCAGGATATACTAATGTATATGAAAACACATTCCCTTATGTAAGAATACTGGACAATTTTGACATAATTTATGTCCTATTTCTCCTATCTGCAGTAACACAAAACTTTAAGACAGCTCATCAGCATCTAATATTTAGGGATGACTCAAAGACAGATAGTCTGATCTGCCTCACAACATCCTTACGCAGGACCTACTTCAACAGAGGTGCTTCTAATTTGTACCCAAACAGGAACAGCACCAGGCTCCCAGTTTGCAGCAACAAAGTGTCCGACAGCACCAGGACAACGTTATAAAGTATCATATACCACATACACTTCAGGTAACCAAAGTCCTTTTGCTAAGTAAACAATAAATGACCAAAGAGGATTACAGATGGTGGCTTCAGGCTTTTCAATGTATGGAAGAAATATAATATTTTGGAATGAAGACAGTCCTCAATACGTATTTTTCCTCAGGACAGGAGAAGAGATATTCCCACACCATGGAAATCAACAGCATTTGTTGAATAAGGAGAGTCTACAAAGACATCACGAATTAGCAGAAAACTAGTTTGGAAAGATAAGATATTACACGTTTTCCATGGGGAATAACAACACTGGAGATTATTTACTTTGCTTTAATTACTTTGGCACACTGCTAGATTAGTTTTTGTACGCTACTAGATTTCCATACCATCACTTAACAAATGCAAAGAAGCAAGTTCATGTTCTGAATATTTAAAGTTCACCCTATCCATATTACTTTGTCCTGTGCTGGAATTTCTGCCACTCATTTTACAAATAAATAAGAGGGCTACAGCTTCACTTTAAAAATCACTATTATTTCAATGATGCAAGCAGCAACCTTAATTTCTAGGTATGTCTTTCTTGCTTGCCTTGCATCCATCTAGATGTGTTTTGACAAAAATCCACTGTTAACATATACAATATCAAAGCAAGGATAACCATCAAGTTTGACAGATGCTTTCGATCTAGATTACTTTAGGTCATCTTCCACTCTCCTGAACACTATACTTTGATGAAAAACTGATAATAAGCCAATTTCCAGTGAGGTTATAACTTACAAAAACACAGTGTAACCTTTGAAAGAAGTTTCCCTGAAGGCTTTATGAAGTGTTTAATAGGCTTTATATTTTTACGGACCATATTACTACACAACAGTAATAAACTACCAGTTTTAGACTCTCCAGCAACTACAGCGCAAAGAAACCTGTGAAAAAAAAAAAATCCTATGCTTTTGATACTAACATGAGATTTATGAGAGCATGTGCTGAAAGATCCTATCTTCTCCTTGGCTCTATCCTATTACAAACTGTTTCAAGAATGCCACTTAATAGAAATCCAAAATTGTCCTGCCTTGAAGAGAGCTGTCTGTACCTAAAACAACTGTAAACAATACCATTTAAGTACATCTAAGCAAAAAACAGTCTATTCAAGGACAAATCTCTGTTAGCAACAGAATTCTGACCTGAAATTTCCTCAAACTAATTTGCCACATTTTATTTCACATTAGGAGGTTTGGACACAAGTACTGTCAAAAAGCTTTGGACTTCCCTTCAGAACTGACAGAGCCAGGACTTTCCTTTTCTCCTTGTGTGCAGTATCTAAGATGCTCTTACACACACACACGAAAATTCCCAAAATAGTGAATATCATTATAATAATATAAAATAAAAACTGACCAAACAGTAAATACCCATGCACTCATAAACAATTTAAATTGTAGTGTACCCGGAGATGCCTGAAGGATTACTCCACGCAACATGACAACAGAGTTAATTTAAAGCCAACTGGGAGAAATTAAAAGGCTCAGGGTAATTATTGCTTTACAGCTGAGCTGGAAGCACGAAAAACACAGCAACTAAGAGGGTGGAGATAAGCAACCATGGTTTCAGCTTGTCTCATCCCTACTCCTTGTCTGCTCTCAGGCTGGGCACCAGGACAGGGCTCTTCAGTAAGCAAAGAGGGCACTTCAGAAGTCTCTCTCTTCCAATAGCTCATCTCTTTGCTCTGCTCTTCACTGCATGCTCCATGCTCAATTCCCAACATGCCTGTCCTTCATGTTACAAAGCAAAGAGGGGGGGTTTCACCAGCTGAGATCCTTCACTGCTGCCTCTATCAAAGCATGAGGTAAAACTAGTAACACTAGGAAGCATTATAAAAGTGGCAATTTGTAAAGAAAATGTTGAGAAAGACACTTCATTGTCAAGAGAAAGGAAAACAGCAAAGGTAGACAAGGGTTCTGGAAGACGGGCATTTACGGGGTTCTTTGTCAAAAATAAGAGCTTTGCAGTGTTTGGGGACAGAAACATGAAACCAAATGACAAATTTACTGGACTACAGTAAGAAAAAGTGGGAAAGAATGAGTCCAGGAATATGGTAATATACATATCTTTTAATGTATCCTTATGTATTTGAGTATCAGGATTCTGAAAATAACAAGTACAGTTAATATGTCATTACATATTATCAAAAAGGTAAGATTGCCTGTAAAAGTGCAAATATTTGTTTGACACTGGTTTGAAACATGTAGGAGAAGCAGGTATCTTACCAGACACATACTTAAATTTTTACATAAAAGGAATCAAAATCTTCACATTGAAAGGATGTACATTTGGATATTATGACAGGTTATACTTTCTAGCAAAATTTAAGAACTCGGCAGAGAAGAGATTAAAATTGTTTTTTTGTTTCTCTTTTTAATGAAAGCTAAAAGACAAAGAGTATGTGGTACACATAAAGGTCCTTCTAATTGAGAAAAAAAATTATCTGTAAATGCGAAGGGCTCTGTGAAGAAACCTGCAGATGAGATACAACGATATTTCCTTGCTAAGAGCATGGATAACTCAGTTACAAGTCATTGATCTCTGAAATGGCTATGATCCATCTGCTAAGATCAGGGAATTGCAAGTTCATGTGTTAACTCCTGGCTTTTTCATATCTGAGTAATAAAGTCTGTGCTAAAAACCAAGGGCTTGCAGGAGGTTCAAGGACAGCATCAATTACTGTCTTCTCTGACAAGGCATTAGTTTGCAAGACCCTACATATAGAATAGTCTGAGTACTTGCAACTTTGTTACCCAGAAAACAACAGCATACACGTCGAAGGTAAAATTTTAAGTCTATACTATCTTCAAATTAAATTTGCAAACCTGAGTGCCGAAGTGGCATAGTTAGTCAGTAGACTCTTTGGATTCCTTGAATATGCGTTTCAGCCTGCAGCCTCCTCACCTCTCTAGCAGAGCTGTGTCATGCTGTAGAGGAATGATCTCCTGGCCACCACCAGGTCTGGTGGTGGAGGCAGAATTCAGCCTTTCTGCTCACAACAAACGATCCAGAGCTGGGTAGGAGTTGCCAAGGAGAGCTCAGAAATTTCTAACTGTTAATCCCAACAGTATCACTGACTCTAATTAGCTCTCAGAGGAATCCAGGTAAATATCATGTCCCTCCAAGCTGAACAGAAGAAATCATCAACAGGGGATGCTTTACTTGGGCTGAAATGAAACCTCAAGGACAGGGCTGTTTTCCCTCTCTCTTATATTATGCTGTTATAGATATAGAGACAGGTGGATATAACATACTACTGTACATGTCCATTTTATATTATTTTAATGTTTATTACAAAAGGAAAGATTTTAAATTTCTGTAACATTAAAGTTCTACTTAGAGAAACTCAAAAACATACAGTAACATATCTGCTCTACAAAAAAAATCAAATGCACAGAACAGCAATCTATAATTTCCAACCAAGTTGCTTCATAAAGGACATATCCTCAAACATACACATTATATTTGAAGATGTCTTCTGCATTTTTTAAATAAATATTCAATGTTACATTTTATTATACTTTTGTCTCAGAAAGAAATTAGCTTCTGTAGAAAATTATATACAGGATGAAGTTGTGAAACTCAGGGGTTTTTTATAAAAGGATGAGATTTTACTGCTGTCTATAGCTCCCTAACAGTAGGGCATAGAGAGGGCAAAGCCAAACTCTACCCAAAGATACACACTGTAACTTAAAAGGCAACAAATGCTCTTTACAATAAAGGACATTCTCACTGAATATATGGGGATAGAAAAATAGCCTTAAGAAGGATCATGCAGTGACAGTAGTGTCTTCTGTACCCACAGAAATTGGGAACTTCATCCTCAGAGATGCTCAGAATCCAACCAGTGCTCTGAGCAATTTGATCTAGTTGGTCCTACTTTGACAAGCAGTTGGATCAGATGGCATCCAAAAATCCATTCAAGCCTAAAATAGTTCCAATTCTATGATTCTGTGAGCAGACTAAAAGGAAAACATAAGGAAAAGGCTGTTCAAAGAGCCTTTTCTGGTATCGCAAATGACTTCATGTAAAATTGCAGCACTTTACTGCTGCTAATATGCATCTGCATCTAATATAATAGAAATGCACCTCTGTTGCATAAATCATACATGACAGAACATTAAGGCTTTAAATAACATAACGAACATCAGAGATCATGCAGGAAAGTCATCCCTTAGGCTGTTATTAATAGGAAGCAAAACCACAGTGTGCATCCTCCCACAAATTCCATTTGATTAGACATGCCATAAGCATACGCAGGCCCTTTGGGCCACAAAAAGGGAAAGGACCCCACTTCACATAGCTCTCCCTAGCACTGGTGAATTAAGCGAAGACAAAAATGACACTGTTTCACAACTTGAGACACCCAAACGACAGCCAACATCCCAGCAGCTAAAAGCTACTGTGTTACAAAAGAGCTAAAGGACAAGACTGTACTTTTAAGAAAGGAGATAAAAGAGGTTGAAAGTTACCTGGGTATCAGTCCCAGAAAAGAACGTGAAATATATATTTGCCCGTAATTTATAATTTCACTTCAGCTTTCAAGACATACAGTCCAACTTAAGTACCTTGGACCTGTACAAAGGACCTGAAGGTCAATGAGTCGTGCTGTGGTCCCATCTTTTCATCGTGGAGGTCCATGCTCAAGGCCCTACTCCCCTCTTGAGATGGCAACAGTCCTTCTTTAGAGAAGGAACTACAGATATTCTAAATGTCAGTATTGTTAACTATTTAATTGTTGTTCAAGACAGATATTGTGGTATTGCACATATGTCTGCTGGCAAGCTGAAAGTCACTGTTGCCAAACCCACCAAGGTTCAAACTCTCCAAGTGTAGTGGAATTTCTTTAGGACAACATCCACTTCTCCTAAGATCAAGGAAACCTAAAGTCTGGCACCATGACCTCATCAGATCAATGCAAGATCAATTTATCCAAATGGAAAATAAATACTTAGAGATCAAGTATCCTAGCTGTAACTCCAAATCTTACATTTATGAAACCCTTGTATCATGAAACTCTAAAATGAAACACAATTCTCAATCTGCCACATCAAAAGTATGACTGCTTTCTAAATCCTTGATAAGGAAACCAGTTTGAGTACAAAGAGCCTGGGTTAAGAGTTGCAGGGCTCTTATTTTCACTGTCACAAGTGCTGACTGAAATCATACATGCTGAAATGAAACTAAAAGATCAAAGAAGTAAGTTTCATAGCAAACTCTGAAAGACAGCATTCCAGTTCTGTGCAATACACAAAGTGTCTGGGAAAGTTGCATCTCCAACACAAACAGGCTCCAGCTTAAGAGCCCAAAGGAGCAGAAACAGGGGGTGATACTAACTTAACTGTTTCAAAAACCACTGGCAGTGCCACCACTGCAGCTACTGGGAAAGAACTTGCTAGGCTTAGAAATAAAAAGACTTCTAACATTCTGTTTCTATTGAGACATTTTTCTGTTTGAGACTTTGAAGATGCTAAGGAATTTGGCTTCCAGAGTAAGTGGGCAGCACCGTGAAAGCTAATGGATAGGAGTGGAGCTTATCTCATGAAAGAGAAGAAAACATCTTTACACCTTGATTTCTTACATTAAATGAAAAATACTTCTAAGTCAGGATTGGTGTGGAGAAATAAAAAAAATCTTGTGGGGATCTATGAAAAGGAATGATGTTGAGGTCTGAAGGGTCTGAAAGCTACTGGAAATAAACTAATGAAGAACATAAAGAAGGAACAGTGAATGAGTTTACTGAAGTTCTATGTGCCCATACTATACTACTGGAAAGAAACTGGAGAATCCATATATCTAAAGAACCTATTATTTAATCGAAGTAACAGAGACTTGAATAACCCATGTGGGTAAAGTACAAATATAAAGAGGTACTGCTCTTTCAGAAGGATTGGCAGTGAGAGAAAGGCACTGCATTGTACATCAAGAACCCATAGAATTGCTGTAGTTTCAGGACATAAGGAAATTCAGATCTTGGGAAAAAACATCCATGTAATGATTACAAAGTCAGAGACATAAAAAGCAGGAACGTTCCCATGGTGGGGATCTATTGCAAACCACCAAGCCAGGGAGATCAGGGAAAAAAGATTTTTCAAAACAACTGCCAGAACCATCCAGAGTACAGAAGTAGAATAGTATGTATTTTAACTACTCCCACATCTGGGAGTAGTTGAGAAAGAAATAGATCAGGACATTTTGTTCTGCAAAACTTCAGAATAAACTGAAGTCAGCTTTTGATATAGAAGGTAAAGAGAGCAGCTAGTAAAGGGAGGAGGGGAATAGGATGGTTCTTCTAATGTCACCGTAAAAGTAACAGAGTTCATAATCCTGAGGATGCAAAACCACAAAACAGCAAAGCATTTTTCAACAGCAGGCCTAAATAAATTATTAACATACTAACATGGCTGCTGTCTAGTTGCAGAAACACTCAGTAAACAATTGCTGCAATCACAACCGAGCAGCATATTATGTAGGGCCCACAGGGTTGTGTTTCAGGTCCAATATCATTCAATATTTATATCTATGGCTTCAACAGAGGAATGGAAGTTAACGTTTATGGAATTCATAGACGATATTGAGCTCCAAGAGACTGCAAGTATCTTTGAAGGCAGTATTAGAATTCTGAACAACATGGGTAAATTGGAGAGATGGAATGGAATTCAGGTCCAGATTGTAAACAAATTATTTTTACAGTTAATGGAGGACAAGTCAATACAGTCATTGGTGTTTGGGGACTTTAATGAGACTCTTCATTTGACCCTTAGTAAGGCATGCCCAATTGGCCAGGCTCCATTGACTAGAATGGGAATTTAGTGACACTGCTAACATACAATGTACATTTAAGTACCTACATTCAAATGTTTACAACCTGATGCTGGATCCAATCTACAATCTGAAGGCAGCATAGGAGTCAATTAGTAGCAACACATGGAAGATACTTGGGTACCTCGATAATTAACTGTATAATGAATTGCATAACTAATGAACTGCATAAATGTAGGAACCACCACTTTTTCAGCTGCACTTCTGTAGAAGAGGATCTGAAGTAAAGAATACCTATCTTAAATATAAAACACCATTACAAAATTATGGCACTAGTGAAGTAATCCTCTTTGAACAGAGGTGTCTTATATTCAGGTTGGGGCATCACATTCCAAGAAAGATACAGAACGATTGCAGAGAAAGATTTCTAGAAAACATAGCCTCTGAGGAAACATGGACAGAGTGAGGATTGCTTAATGTACGAAAAAAGACAGCAAAAAGGAACTCTGTAAGTTGCTCTACACTAAACAAGATGCTGAAAATAGGAGACATTCACAAAAAATGGGGTGAAAATAATATATTCAAAATGCAGCAAGGAAGATTTTTATTTTATAACAGTTAGAATAGTGCCACACTGGAATAGAATGTTTTTAAGAACAAAGCAGTGATCTGACAGAATATTACTGATCCTGGCTTGGGATGCCAGGATAGCCTAGAAGACCTCTGAAATTTTTTTTCCATGAGTGCCCTTGGGGGTTAACAAAAGTCAGAGTTACTCATCCCTGGGTCAGATGCATAATCATGTGTGCCAATGATGTTCAGTAATTCCCAGGACCAGTTCAGAGGAACAGCTGTCAGATTGATTTTTTTTTTCCCCCCAGTAATTCATAAGGGCTAGAACTTGTGGCAGACATGCAATGATCACCACATCTCCACAGAGCATGCCCTCTCAGCGTCCCAACACAGATCTCCAGAACCCTTAGTGACAGCAAAGGAGATGGGTGGAGCACCACTGAACTCCCTTGTGCCTTCTTGCAAAGGTAGGGAAGAATCAAGTACTGCTCAAAACTATCACAGAATATGATGAGTTGGAAGCGACTCACAAGGATCATCGAGTCCAACCCTTAGCCCAGCACAGGACCATCCCCAAGAGTCATATCATATGCCTGAGAGTATGGTCCAAATATGTCAGGCTATTCTCTCAGGTCCTGTCACGGGTCACCACAGAGAAGAGATCGGTGCCTGCTCCTCCTCTTCCCCTCATGAGGAAGTTATATACCCACATGGCAGGTCTTTTTGTCTTACTTAAAAGTAACTCTGAAGTGAGACCATAATAATTTAACAGTGAGATCCTGGACCATATACCCTGATAATGCAGGTCCTTCATCAAAGTTGCTGCAATTAAATAATCTATCTCTCCTTATCTTAAGGCAGAAGTTATTAATTCAGTGATAACTGTTAACTCTCATATTTATTAGAGGGAAGCACACAAAAGACTGAAATATCGAATCTAATTCAAATATTACACCAATGTACATTACATTTCACCATGATCTTCATAGATCAATATTATGCTGTCAGGTGACGTGAGCCAGCTGAGAGGTGAGAAAACCCTTACAGAATCCTCACAATAACCACACCTTACTGACCACAAAAGCTGTCAAAAGACAAAGTTTGTCTGACTGTTTCCATCATTACTAGTGTAATCACCAAAAGAAAAAAGAAATTAGCAAATGAACTTTTTTGTGGTATTCACTATATACACTTTAAACTTTACTCTGCGTGTCCACATTATGCTTTCATGGGCAATAAAATTTCAGAAAGGAATCCAGTCCAACTACCCAGAGTTGCTATATTGGCCAAATACCTGCCCTGAAGTAAAACAGTAAAACAAACTCGCCTAATTAATAGTAGAGAATGCAAATGTCACTATAAAAATTTTACCTATTCCTAAAGCCAGAGGCAGTTCTGGAGCAGGAAATAAAGTCTTTAGTATGTTTTTAAAAGATGGCATATTGTACACAGACTGCTTCTGAAGAAAACATCCTAAGGAATCTCATCCGGTCTTCTTGAACCCTCTTGGATGCACTTTCAAGAATGTTTGAAAAAAATAATCAGTTAAATTTGCACACAGCAAAGACAGATATGCTGAAAGAGATTCATCAAACAGAGTGCTGAGATAATGGAACTTTTCCTCACACCAACTGTTTAGAAAATGCAGGACCTAATAATTTACTTCCTTTATTCTCTATGAGCAAAAATTCTACAGCGTCTTTAGAATTTACATTTCAGAACTAGCAAACAGGGTCTTCTTCATTGACCTTATTTTAAATTATTCACCCTACTTCAAATGCTTCAGGATATTCCTGCTGAAATTAAGTGGCAGAAATTTATACAGCTTCATATAAAGACATCAAAATGCCTCATAAACTCTTTTCCTCCCCAGAAATGTTCTCTTCAACAGCTACATATGTATCTATACATATCTCTCTATAAATAGCTGGGAATTATTTTCAGTTTTCTTAGCATTATTTCAGTTCATTAACTTCTGAACACCTCACACAAGCCCCTGCAAGCTGCATTAAGTCCTTGCTTAGTCAGTTTGATGAAATGCATGCACTAAGGATATGGCAGGAGGTCACTGTATTCAGGTGAATTTCACTGCCTTATCATAATGGTCCTTGGCTGTGGAAATGCAAAGAAACATTTCAATCTCAATCAGCTATCCAGTGTAGTTTATTCTTCCCTCACCAGTCCCATGTTTCCCAGCAGCAGATCTTGAATGATCTCAGATGAAGGCCCAGACAAAAGAACATCTTTGCAAAAAGGTTTACTATCAAGTGGAGAAAGTTTTAAGGTAGGTTCCTGAGGGAACAGTATCTAAATACGTAAGTGAGGAAGCAGTGCAGATAAAGGAGAGATACCTGCTGGAGGAGGCCACAAAACAGAGGGCTTTCAGACTTCTCAAACAGCTGTATACCACTGCACAGAGTTTGAGCAACAAAATAGGTGGAACTGCAGGTCTGTCTATGATAGCAGAGTTGTGGTATGATCAGAATCACAGATCAGGGGTAGTATATAACACCAGAGCATGGTCACGGATGCAGGCTTTTTGAAAAGGAAATGCAGAAACAAAGTAGGAACCGTTTTTTGTAAAGATAGGTTTCTCATCTGCACAGTGGTCCAGTGTATGAAACCATCTCACCAATGTATGTCAACAAAAGCCTGACTGATCTGAGGTAGTGTAATTAATAGTCCTGCTTTGAGCAGGAAACTTGAGTACAAAGCTCCAGAAGTCCCCACAGCTAGCATTTCTATGACACTATGGGGAAAATCTCTGTTGATATTGCCAGCAAAATACATGGATTTTAACATTTTTTCTACAGTGTTTCGGGTTTTGGTTTTTGTTGTTGTTGTTTGGTTTGGGGGGTTGTTTGTTTGTTTGGGGGGTTGCTTGGTTTTTTATTTTTGTTTCCTTACATATATTGTCCAATCTCTGAAACCAGGACTGCACCATTCTGGCTGTACAGCAGATGAGTTCAGTCAATAGGGCAGAGAGGAGAAACAGAACATCAAGCCACCTGGAGATCCCTTCTTGTTCAACCTTGAGATTAGTCAGACAGAGGGAAAGGTCTGGAAGAACGTCAGAAATGCCAGCTTTAGCCCACTGATCATCCCTTACAGATGGTAAGCTTTCAGACCATACTCAAAGGACCCTTTCATACTGTTCTGCAATATTGATCAGGGTTCGGCCCTTCACGGCACTCACTAATAATTCAAAATCTCTGACACAAAAACTGAGACACAAAGCAAATGCATACAATAAAATGAATGTCTCTATATAACCCTTCTGATTCAAATACTCTAATTGTTCAACTTTTTAAATTAAAATTTATGCTACATTCACCAGCATACTATTAAAGCAGAACTTATAAAAACAAATAAAAGACTAGCTGCAAAAAGAATGTGGAATCGTATACTCTTCATCAAAAATGAGGTTTTTTTCTACTGACTAACTCAAAAAAGCTACTTATCTTCCACAAATTACTGATTTGGCCTAAAGTCTGGTTTGAGTTTGTTTTTATTGGCAAAAATGCTTTAGAAAGCATAATTAGAAACATCACTTAGGATTTTCTCAATTTACTTAGCTGCTATTTTAAGAATTAGAGTACTGAACAGTTTAGTTCAGACATAATCAAGTCTGGAACTACAACTGGCTAATCTTATGCCCCAAGTTATTATTCCATGTATTTGTTTTCAAATGTTACTTGGGACCTTCAACACACACACAAAATCTCTTAGATTTAAGTCTCACACAACAAAAGAAATTCTCTTAGCAACTAAAACAATAGCTTGGTGGGTTTTTAACATAAATTCAGCTTCAAACCCACTTTTTATTGTCAATTCTTCTGTACTCTTCAACAACTTTATGCCCAGTTCACATGAACTGACAATATAGAGCCTACAAATTGGTGAAATCTAAAAAAGATAATGAATTCTAAAGTACTCCTTGTTTTCATGAATACACCTAAAATATCAGGGAGGTTGTGCTCCCTTTCTTTGAAGTCTGTGTCACAGGAATAATCATTAAAAAGAGGAAAGAAAAAGTGCTCATCACCTTTAAATATATATATCTATATATTTACTTATCTACCAATGTGTTTTATACAAAAGTTTTGATCTTTGGTTATTTGCAGTACAGGATGATCCAGAGAGAATTTTTATTTTTTTTTTGTGGATTTCATGTTTGTCTTCAAAAACAGTTTATTCTCATCTAAAGTATAGCACCTCAACAAGTGTGTAATCTTCTGATAGTCATCATTGTTCCCTAAAGCACATCCTACTAATCCAAATCAGTTTTCATCAAAATTCTAAGGGTTTCCCCAAATCTAAATGTTTCTGGCAATAAAATCATCCGTCTTCGAAAGTTATCTCAAAATCCATTATATCCTAGGGTCTTGAGTTAGAGATACATGATAAAACATACATGAAACCCTCACAAATATTTTATCCTGAAAGCCCTTCTTAATCAAATGAATGCCGAATTTCAAGTGGTTCTGCCAGCATCCTACAGGGAACTCAGAGCAGCTCTGTCCTTAATCTCCTTTCATCCATGCCTTATCTCTGCACAATATCAGCAAACAGAAAGTTCCAGTGGATGATGCATAAATCGAACATTTTTGCTCTTAGCCTGTCTTCACTTCTACGGTCCCCATTAAACCCTCTTTCTCCAACACTTGCATTCCCCTTGAAGTCCTTCTCCCTCTTCCTTGCCCATGAGAAGTCTTGTTTAAGACCAGAATGAGTAAGAGCAGGTAACGTCTTCCCCTATTCTCAGCTCTCCACGTCCTTCTCTAATCACACGAGACAGTATCACTGTCCTGCTTGTAATGCAAGCTGTAACATGGATGACATTTTCAACTCAGAAATTCTCTGAAATCCCAGTTATGTGCTGGTTCAGTGGACTTGTCCTACACATCCTCTCTATAATACTGTTTTTCCTATCCATTCACGCAGCTCACATTTTTGGTCAAAAATTTTATCTGACCCATCATTACAGGCATCCTTTTCTCTATACTTGATACACAAAATCTTGCCTGTTGCAAAGGTTGTTTTTCTTTGTCATTCAGTTTAACCATGTCATTCCTTTTTGTCTTTGTGCATATAATATCATGTGTAGTCACTTTTAAAGATTCTTTACTGTTCATCTCACATCTGACTTATTTTCTCACTTTTTATGGTGATGTCAGTTGCCACTGTACTAGATAAACATTTTCAAGTGGAGTCCACCAAAATACGCTTTGTTGAGATGTCTCTAAAACAATTTTTCTTTAAAATATGTGCTGAAAACTAGTGCTTATCATGCTGGTCAACAGTGTCTTACCATTCCATTGTATTTTTCCAATCTGCCTATAGCCATCTGTTACCTCCTACCTCACAGTCTTTTGGTTGCTTTCCTAAACGGTTTACATACATCTCTGCCTTATGCTCACATAAAGAGAGGTTTCTAGATATTAAGACCAGTAAATATTAATGCTAGTCTATGAGAGTTCATACATGGAAATACGGAAATGAGGACTACTAGTTTTGAGAGACTGAGAAGCATCCATGTTTCAAAAGGCAAGACTGGTTTTGGTGATGGTTTTCTCAAAGTCAAGCAAATAGTTTTACTGGTGACATGCAAAGAAACACAAGCCTAGCAATCAGAACAGAACAAGGAAGGCACAAAATAACTATCCTACAGCTACAAACGATTTTATAAAAACATGTAGTGTACACATGTACCCACATATATACATACATTTTTGTGGCTACATATACCTATGTAATCTCAGGAAAACAAAACCTAATAGATATACTCTTGCTTTACATTTCAGCCCCTATTTCTAAAGATAGCAACGCATTTTCAAATATCAGAAAGTGCAAAATCAGCTATACATTTAGTATCATTTCAGATAAACCCAGTTCCAGTACAGTAACAGACCAGCACTGATTGACCACTTATGAACCAGCAGAAACTGTAGGGAGGTGAAAGAAATTTATACCACAATTTCATACACGACTAATTTTAAAACATTCTTGGCTGGACTTCATCCCATTAATTGCCAACTTGGCAGGTCTTTCTTAAGGCAAGTAATTTAATGATTGGTCAAGGGCCTTCCAAGAGTTACTGAGTCCTGATTTTTACCTGCTTGCAAATGATGAGCAGACAGTATGATCTTTAACTTCACCTTACTCCCTCAGTTTTAACATCCTGTCTTACACTTGTGTATATATGTAGGTCTTCTTCCCTGATGTGTCACAGTCCGAGCCCTGGTCACTGAGAGAGAACTACCAACATAAATTGCAATTGCCTGCATAAGGGCATGCATGCATAGTAAATGGCAGCATACACTTAATTGGCTGTGTAAGACAGTTTAACTCTTTGCTTCAAGAAGTAAATTCCCTCTCTGTAAGATACTAGGAAGCCTTCCCATCTTCGTTTGTTCGTTCCTCCTAAGCCATTCTACATACAAGAAAATGGGGAAGAAGAAGGCAAAATGACAAGCTTTGAAGGGAAATGCAAACAGTCTGGAACAGAGCAAAAATTAAGACAGAATAGCAACAAAATGCTGGCAGGTTTATGTTCTCCCTGGAGAACATACAGCACAGATCAAGACTATATCAAACACTAGGCTACATTCTGCACTAAAAGCCTTTAATGTTGTAGAGGTTACAGGTTACTTTCTGCCACAGTGTGCACTGCATGCCCACATCTAACATGCATATGCTCAAATAAACCACTATGAAATATTTAAAACGCTATTCCAAAAATACATAACCATCACATATAAGTGCCTCTGGTCAGACACATGCATCCTCAGCATTTACAGACACTCAAACATGAAGGTAGTTGTTTCAGTTCCCTATGCTTTATCGGAATCCCAAGAGAATGCCAGAAGGAAACAGCTTTCAGGCATAAAGTATTCCTTTTTGTTAAATCATTGCCATGCATTAAGAACTGGTTTTTTTGGTATAAAGTACATCAGACACATTTATAAACAAAAAACAGAGATCACCTATACATATTCTCAAAATTGGCTGATGATATCAAAGTAGCAATGTACATGCACAGGAAGAAGAGTATGACATTCCATTTGTTTTGAATTAAATTACTTTGCCAATCTCCAAAACTCATTTAGCAAAGCACTCTGCTCCACCAAGTACACATCTAGATATGAAGTAGTTAAACATAATGGAAAGCATGACATTTAAGATTATTGTCTGGTAAAAATATGACCTTTACAGAACAGCTACAAAACTGAAAGTAGTAACTCAACAGGAAAAAAAAAAGAAAAATATTTTTAACCATACAGTGGCAATGCAATTAAGAACATGCATTATCGGCACTTACAAAAGAGAAACAAATAGCTGAATTTTTATATTCACTTTGACAAGCTATTTTCATCAAAGAAGGATCAAAAACCGGACACAGGAAACATTTCTACTGTTGAAAATAGCAGGGAAATATAGTACGACAAAAAGAACCTTTGTTGAAAAAAAAATTTACAAAGTAAGAGAAAAATCTAAATTCAAGAATTAATAGTTCAATGCAATTCCACAACAGCATGCAACTAGACAATTGAAAGGTAATGACAAATACTACATCTGACACTCTGTCCTCATTTAACCCTATTATGCCTAAGGACCACAGCATGTGTAATTTATGAGATCACACATCTTCCTGGACACTAGTGTAATCACCACCAACAAAATGAGCTGAACAGTTTATTTTAAGACTCAATTTTCAACTCCTGATTTGCATTTCCAAGTTTAGACAAAGCTGCAATGTTGGTTATAAATACTTTCTCTAGTTAATTTTTCTTTGAGAATAGAATAAAATTAAAAAGAGAAAAAAGACTGTAAACAAGAAAAAAGAAAAATTTAGGTGTTCTGTTGGGTTTGGGAACTTCTAATATTGAGCATGTTCACAGTACACAGGCATACAGAATAGAAAACAACATGCAAAGATGGATGTATTTGGAGCAAACTTCTGAAAGATTTTCAAATCTACTCAGAAAACATCTGGGATCCAACAATTTTGGTTTGGAATCCTCAAGACTCCTACTTCTCACTTAAAGAACAGAACTATTTCTGTACAGAGTATCATTTGCTATAAAAAGGGACTGAAAGCCTACTGATAAGGACTGAGGAAATCGTCATTCTAAGCAGGAAGAAATGTTTGTGGCGGAGACTGGAACTGCCTCTGCCTATCCTCTTGCCCACATTCCTGCCCCGTGGACTACAGAAGCATCAGGTTGTTCTATTCAAGATCTTTGATAAACCCACATTTTCGAGGCCTCATGAAAACAGTCATCTGCTGGCTGAAAAACCTTCTAGAGTGAAACTTCATGTGAAGTTCATTCAGGTCAAAAGATAGCCAAAATTCTCTAGTAGGATCATATCTAATATACTTGAGGTAGTTTGCAACCTGAAGTACATTATACTTACATGTTTGCTGAACTGAGCTCCAAGTCATACCAGGTCCATCAATAAAAGAAAAATGACCTTATTGATCTCTTGAATCCTCACAAAACCAGGCTTAAGCTTTGGTCTTCCCAGAGACAAAAATAACAAAAAAATTAAAGAATCCCAATCCTCTGTTTATACCGTTATGTTTCCTCTTAACACTTCACTACAAAGCCCCTAGCAAGGGTGTGAGGTATCTTTTGTAAGGTAATATGTACACAAGCCCTGAGAATCTCAGGTTCAGGAGGCCAGAAGTGAGAATATGTGCAGGTGAGGTGAGCTGGGCTTGCCCTCCCCTCATTCCCCCTTTTCTTGCTCTAGTTGTGGTAGAAGAAACATTTCTAAATAACTGGATCCACACATACAGCTTTCAAGAGCTTCCCACTGAAACCACAATTATGAACCACATAAGCCAAATTAGGTAATTCTCCAGATTCCTTCCAGGTTCCACTGAGAGCTTTTCCTTCTCTTTGTGGACCATAGCAGCATTTTCAAACCTACATCAACTAACATGGAAGAAATACTACATTCACCTTTCTTGGAAGGCAGTAAGACATTACATTTGCAAAAAGTCAGAGAGGTGTGGAGAAAAAGGCAGTATTTTTAACTTGTCTAGACAAAGGAGCATATGAAGAGGGTGAGACGAACTTTTCCTGGCACAATCTCTTCCAGAAAACTGCTGCTTCCAGGTTGAAGAAATCTAAAATGACCATTGAGAAACAACTGAGACTGCATTTCACTTCTCCTTCGGAAGCTGTATACTGAAGCCAAAATTAATTTGGAATGCTGAGAGGCAAATGATGGAGATGAATGTCACACTGCAGAATAACTGCTTCTAGATATCTGCTAGGCTCTAACCTCAAAACTGTCTTTCAACAGGGAAAAATATGTTCCTCTAAAAGCTTTCTACTCTCTTCTCTGGCAGTCACACCTGATCAGTAACTACCCAGCTTGGTGCTGAAACTGTTCTCCCAAACTGATGATTTGTGGTAAAGAAAATGTCACTGCCACCAGTCACAGAACTGCCAAAAATTTAAGTTCCTACAGAACGGTGGGGAGAGGACAGGGAGAGGTTTCTGGATTTCCAATTCTCCTGAGATCACTGACATGCTAAGAGATGGTTCTTGTGACACACACCATGAACCAGTTCTTAAACAAAAGTTTCTCAACAGCATGCTAATCATAGAATCATAAAGACATTTGTGTTGGCAGGGACATTAAGTATCATCTAATTCCCATCTAGTTCCAACTCCTTGCCATGGACTGGGGACACCTTCCACTAGACCAGACCTCAAAACCCCATCCAACCTGGCCTTGAATACTTCCAGGTATGGGGTATTTGCAGCTTCTCTGGGCAAAACAACATCAAGTTCTCATATTCACACGACTCTTATCCTTTTATCATGACTTCTATACTTACAACCCTTCACTTTTAGAATATTTAAATCATCCTTCCAACTTTTAGTGGAACCATTGATGATGCTACTTGACATTCACATCTACTCCAGGCAGATATGAACATGACTGCAAGGCTGAGAAGAAAATAGCACAGCACTGTAAAATTAGCAGCTCCTCACCCATAACAGACTCACAATAGCGGGTTTTTTTAACCACATTGATGAAATAGGATATAGAAATACAAGATACTGACTAAAAAAAGGTTAAATACTGCAAAGGCAGATTTTCAAGAAAATTATGAGGGCCCTGCTATGTATACCCTGTCTAGAAACTTCGCAACAGTCTGAAAGAATGGAAATGAAAACCTGTGTTATGAAGCCTGGTAGATTTTCATTACTTTCTGTGTACATCCTTTCAGCAGTAACTTACTAAAAGGGCATTTTATTGCAAGCTGATGGGTAATTTCATGAGACTGTGGCACTTTAGTAAAAAATAACTCACTAAAGAAACAGCATGAGTAATAGTGCCATTTACCATACAAAAAAATATGTGCAGATTCTTCTTGTAGTAACTACACACACCACAAAATAACCCAAAGTTTATTCCACATCTACACAGTATTTTCAAACATTGGTCATGATCATGCTGTTTGATAACAAGTATCTGTAAGTGGCAGGATTTTCGCTTGCTGCCTTTTCCTCAGGATAGTGAACAGTACTGTCAGGTACCATCATTACTAACTATACAAGTTTAAGTCCTTGAATTTACAATCATTACTAGCTCCAGGCATCAAGTGTTAAAAATATTGCACATCTGCTGAAAGCCTTGAATAAGCATTGACTTCTCATGAAAATTATTTTGTGGAGACTGTAGGACATGGCTATACAAGTGCTGGATTGCACTCATACTCATCACTAGCACTGTCTTTCCCTGTGCATCTCCACAAGCTGCTTCCGTACACAGACGCCTACTCAGTACTGCACCTGCTTTTTCTGTCCCTACAAGGACAGCTTCCCTGTCCTTCTGACTCTTCATGGAAAGATCACTTTCCTTTCTGTCTAGCTGGCACGGAGCTAACACTCCATACAGCGTAACTTACAGTGTTGTGCTTTGCACTTGTGTCTAGGTGGTTGTTGGTAACCCATCCATGTGTTGGCTGCTGCTGAACAGCACCCACACAGCACCAAGGCTGACTGTCCAACACCCCCAAAGGCTGGTAGGCTGGGGACAGGCAAGAAGTTGGGAGAGGAAGTAGCCGGGACAGTTGAACACAGCTAATCAAAGGGATATCCCATACCATATGGTGTCAGCAATAAAAGTTAAGGAAAGGAGAAGTGCATTCATTATTAAATAGTTTGTCTTCTGAAGCAGCTGCTATGTGTACTGGGATTTCTGCTCCCCCCTGAGTGGCTGGACATTACCTGCTGATAAGAAGCAGAGAATAAATAATTTTCCTTTGCTTCCACAGGCAGTCTTTTCTTCCACAGGCAGTCTTTTCTTCATTAGTTTGTCTTGAATTCAACTAATATTTTCTTAATTTCATTTTCTCCCCCTGTTCTGCTGAAGAGGGAGAGTAAAAAAGTGCCTGGGTGGGCATCTGGGTGCCACAGTTTTCCTTTCCCCTGTAGAAGGCTCCTTCTATAATGCCACAAAGAGATCACCAAACACTTAATTGCTGGAGCTTCTCCACTTGTCCCAGGGGTATGTCACACATTCTGTAGTTGGTAACACTCCCTCCCTTGTGTGGTCTAGATGTTAAATGTAAAGGCTGAGGAAAAGGGTAAACAGTTGCTGTACTGATGCCAGTCTGTGTCAGCACTGACAACGCACTGCTTTCCCTGAACAGCGCTGGAAGACTCATCACTTTGTCCTCTGTGTTGCATATACTTGGAGATCACCCCAAGCCATGGCCTAACTTTACTTTTCTTTACAGCCCATTTCAATCCTGGCTTCTTAGTGACGGACAGGTAGGCTAATATCTTGCACACTTATATGGCAGGAGTCAGGCACTTCATGCTACCAAGAGACAAGGAACTTGTTCAAACAACATCAAACACATCAGATACATGTATATACTGATAGCTTATTTCATCAGAGGTTATAGAACTATCAATGTCTGAATACAGGTTGCTTGGAGAGAGAGCTCCTGCACCTTGCAACATCTGTGCTGGATTTAGGCCAGGACCATACCTGCTGCTTTTCAGTAATGGCATTACTAGCTCAGCGTATTCTTTTTAAAAAACATCTAATTCTGAAAAACATTGTCACAAAATATTAAGCCAGATGATTAAATTTGTTCTGCTTTTCCCCCTTACTTGATGATTCTTGATCAAATAACTTACTTAATGAACATAATCACACTTCTTTGAAAGAAAAATATAGGCAACTGGGTACCACCAGCCTGACCTTGTGAAACAGGAGGGACAGGTATTTCAACAGGGAGATGGTTAGGATGAAATTAAAAGAGGAAGTTACAATGGTTCTTCCACATAGAGGATCTGAAATTTAAAAAGAAACACTTGTCGCTATGCCAAAATTGGCAGGCACAGATCTGTCACTTGGAGAACACAAAGAGTGAGAAATGTAGAATGGCTGCAGAAAACAAACAACAAAACCTTGTTGTTTCATTTTGTACAAAAAGTCATCTGATGCTGGATATTTAAAACAAAATCTTGCAGTCTTCTCCATGAAGACCTACAGCACTATCATCATTTATGCTTATATTTATGCTTGACTTGCATAAGTGCCCTTCATCATATTGCTGTATTGTGTTCCTGGCTGGGTATTAGAGTCAATCTGTTCCCCAAAGTAGAGCCAGAGGAATACTGGATTTTTCCATGATACAAAGATCACACGCTTTGTTTGATGGTGCTTAGGGACCATTGCATCTTTAGTGCTTTTAGCATCAAGAACGTATTAATCTTCACTAGTGTCACATTAAAAGAAAATATTCTTGCCAACTTTCCAAAGAAAGCAAGTTCTTGAAGAGTACAAAGCCTCTTCTCTGTTCAAGGTGGCTAATATGATTCTATGATAACTACACAATTCCAAGTAAACCATTTTCACCTCTCCAGTGAAAGACACTTTTTGCCATAAATACATCTTTCCCTGCATGAACATGGAATTCCTGAGTAGATGCACTGTAGAAAAGAGAGAAGTATTTAGTAAATTATTTCAATTGTGAGAAGAGTCTGTCCAAAAATGCCTCCAATTTGATCTCAACATGTAGAAAATGTTGCTTTCATGGAAATTAGTCAGGACTCTTTTTATATTCTGGGCAATGAACAGCAGTTTACTTTTTATGATTGTTATTTCTTTCTCTTCTTTCTTCATCATGGTCTTATTTTTCCCCCCATCTCATGTATGGGTATTTTTATTCCCTGAGCTCTATTCAGTCTTCTCCCTGATTTTTAATGTTCCTATTTTGTTTCTTTTTCTTCCTTCCTGAACAGCCCAATTCTCCTTTATTTTTTTCATGTTTTGCTTCCAGAAACACCCAGAGATCCTATTAAAAGGCACTCCAACTTCCAAACTATTTGCAAAAAGGAAGCAACATCACTAGCAAATCTCTGTTGAAATTATTAAAGCTTCCCTAGGGGCAAAAGGAGATTGGGGTGAGGAATCACCTTTTCAGAAGAAAATTTTCAGTAATTAGTAACAAAGTTTATGGGCAATATTATAATTTAATAGTTACACCAGATAGCTATTAAAATATATTATCATATATTAAAACATCTTATTAGGTAGGGCAATTTACCAATCGGAAAAAAAAAGCTGATCACTACAGACGAACTGGCAAATTTAAGCAGCAAAATTTTGGTGCTCTGCTTCTGCTTGTCAGCTGCACAAAGAAGGGGCATCAGCTGTAAAATGGACCCCACACAGCATCTTTCAAACTGTCAGATTCATGATACCAGAAGACCTTGCTTCCCTCTAATGTTTTTCCTACTAGCTAGGTTAAAAAAAACTACATCCCTACTATTAGTAAGTCACACTCTGAAAATAATGAATTTCGGAGACAAGTGAGGGCCTGTGTACTTACTGTTCAGAAACTCCTGTTCATTTCTCTAACTTTGAAAGCAAACTCATCAAGTTTAGGAGAATTGACTCTGTGCTTAAAATAACTGTACACATGTTTATAGATCTAAACTCTGTAGTGCTTTCAGGATGTACAGTATGTCTTTTCTACATCTGTTTAATGTTCTGACTTCCCAGGAAAACTGCTAAGTGAAATGACAAAGCCCAAAAGTCCCATCAGGAACAAATTCACCACTATAAAGTTATATAACTGATTAAATTAAAACAGTTTAATTAAAGGTATATGGAGTAGCAAACAAATAAAAATAAATGAGGAAACAACTACCCTGGAAACAAAGCTATTTCAATTACAATGTATTTTGGTCCCTTTATGATAAATATACATTGCAAATGAAAAAACCAACTTGCACAATACCAGCTAAGGAAACTCATATAAATGGATTTTTACTAAGTGACCAAAACCATGTTTATAACACAGCACAGTTTTTGTTCATTTAAAACAAAAGTTCATTAAAATAATATTACTCTAATTGCAGTTAGAGAATCTTTTGAAATAGAAAGTGAGCATCTAACAGTCTTCTACTAGAACAATAAATCTTTATGTACCTTGTACACAAACCTGAAAGCCTACTTCAAGGTCCATTTCCTATTTATTTTCTTGTATTCAGAAATGTTCGTTCTGGGTTGAATCCAAGATGACAAGAGCTGTCAACTGGCATCTTTTAACTAAGTTTGTAGCACTTTAATTTAGACCCTGGGCATCTTGGTGTGTATCCCTACGCTTGGACATCTCACTTGTAAAAAGTGTCTAGAGATAGCTTTTCTTCATTACTACATGGTGGAAGTTCATCTGCTCCACCCAATGCAGACCTGACCACAACGATCCATCCCACTGTCACTTCCATAACATTTCATACTTATGGCTAACAGTGGAAGCTACAGCTTGTAAAGCATGCAGCCATATGTCTTCAAATCTGAGCTGGTGGATATGGAATAAAAATACATGCATTACATAATTTTTAAATATATATATAAATCACTTTTGAGTTACATGAAAAAAAATTCTTCCATAACCAGTAGAGAATTAGGATCTGACTGTCCTATAAGAAACCATCTTCACACATCACTAAACCCAGTGTTGATCACACTTACAAAACAGCTTAAAATACATAACCTCAAGCTGCTGAGCTGGGGCACTTCCACTGAAAACAGACAGAAAATCTTTCAAAGTCTCCTTCTTTAAGAAGCAGCACAAGGTACTTATTTGCCATAACTGAAGACACAATCGCATAAGTGGAAATTCCACTTTCTTCTGCAACTGATCTCTCAGTGAGGAACTATGATTGGTGCATGATGGCTTCTTCACAGGGAGCAAAGATTGTGGCTTTAAAGGAGAGCCTTGTGTACACACCATCTAGGCTAACATGCTGAAGACATACATACCAAGAGACTTCATTTGTTATAGATGCACATAAAGATCCTACAATCTGAACTCCAGTCACAAATCACAAGTAAAGCTACACTACTGTATGTAAAGCCCCTTGAATCTAAGCCAGCAAGGAAATCTAGAGCTTTTAACCATACATAAGTGTGTTCATGCCGGCCAGCCCAAATAAGTAACTGGCAGTCAACAACCTGCAACAGCTGACACTTCTCTCTCTCAAGTGGTTAGCAAAGATACACTCAAGGGTAAGCCACTGCAACAAGCCAGTATTTACCAAAGGGAAATCTGTATAATGATAGGAATTTCATATGCAAGAAATACTTGTAATCTCAAAAAAAAAAAAGGAAAAAAAAAAAAGATGGAGATGTGCATTTGTGACCAATGTCCATGCAGACTCCAAAGAACACCCACAAAATAAACACCCCAATATGGAAAGTGGAGAGAAAGGGTGACACAAGGCAGAAAGAAACTCCCTCTCTCTTTGCCAAGCCCTCTACTTGTTTTAACAAATGAGCCATTAGCATCTCCAAATTATCTGGCCCGAGCAACAGCCAGCTCCCTTTTATCCAAGCCCAGGCTCCAGCCAAACATTAGGAAATTAGCAGCTGGGTCCAGCACAAGGGCAGCAGGCCTGCATATCATCAGCACCGCAACATCAGTGAGTTCCAAGCTGCACTCTGCTTCACCACCTTTGTCTATACATTAACTGCACGTGGCCATGGAAAGGAGCCTACTTGCCTGAACCATTCACTAGGAAGCCTGAAGGCAAATTATTATCCACTGGGATTTCTCAGTGAAGTAGAGGAATCTGTGAAGCAGAAATACAAGATTCTTAACTATTATTCTAGATATCTTTACAAGAAGTGTGCTAGTGCACTTAAGGACAGTTCTGCATTACCCCTTGAATTACTGTGAATATTAGTCTGGTCTTTTCTAGCAGAATTCCATAAAATAAGCCACAAGGGTCTCCACAGTTGCACTGTGCCCAGGTGTGAACTTGACTAACAGAGAATAAAGATGCAAAATTTCCCAAATACTGACAAATCTCTCACTATCACTTCTTAAGATCTTTGTCCCAGGAAGTATAGACGGGTCAATTAACTCTAATGGTAGATTAGTTTATCTGATAACTAAATGATGGCAATAATCAAGAAGGCATATAAGAAATTATTTTTCCAAAGCCCAAAACCCCAAATATTAAAGTAGATGTTTTTAAGCTTCTTAAGCATCTGCTCACTTAGACAGCCTCTTAGTGAGACATTCTGCTAGGACCTCACAGATGTTAAATGTGGAGACTTCCTACATTTCAGGAAAGTGAAAGAAAAAATGGACATACTCATACACAGTGCAGCATTCCAGCTGAAAACCTCATATTTCTGGCTTACTAGTCAACATTACTTAGCTGTAAAGTGGTATACCTTTTATGACACTGCAGAGTACATAAGACCCAGGGCAAAAGAAGTCCTCACATTAAAAACAATCAGATTAGCATAATAAGAGGAGAAAGCAAAGCTGCAGGAACATTTGGGGAGCTTTTAATTTTTTTTTTTTCCTTTAAAGCATTTCAATTCCTCCAGCCAAAGTAAACACATCACAGATCAGTTCTCAGAAGTGCTCTCAGCCAAAAAGTAAGGCAATGTAATATGAGGAATGATACTGGGAGCTAAGCTAAGTTTTAAAAGTCTCTACGGCATATAATAGATGTGGAGGGCTCAGAATACAAACTGCAACAAGTACATGTTCAAGTTTTCAGACCTAATGAAGACATTCAAAATACACTGCACTAGCTAAAACAGCACTAATGCACACTCCTCGTACTGCCACTGTGGAACTAAGAAAGTATGATGCTAGTTTTCACTCATACTATTCCTGTAATAGAAAAGGCTCTCTACAAAGCACAGCTCCCTTGACCCTATTTAACAAATCTTGTTGCTCAAAGACACGGAAATGTGGCATGTCAGCATCCTGAGATACTCACCACTGCTATCTGCAAACAATTAAGAAACTAAAAGCCCCAGACACTCAAATAGTGTATGTTCTTTACAAAACTGTTTACAGGAGGGGAAAACTGGAAAAACCTCTCTCAAATTCATTTTAATTTGGAACACAACAGTATTTAATTTCTTAATACTGATTCTTAAACAGATTTTTCCAATTCTGCATCTTAACAATGTACCAGAATTGCTGAGGGAGACTAACACCATGTCCTACTACCAGAAATCAAACAGCAAAGGAAAATACACAGATGATGCAGTTAAAAAAATAACCTATCTGCTTGAAGTTAAGAGGAAACTCCTTTAGGATGTTGCACCCTAATAAATCATGAAGGTTGGAAAATACTGTAATGATCATAAAATCCAATCATCAACCTAGCTCCATGTCACCACTTAACCATGCCCCCAGTTGCTACATCTCCACATCTTATAAACACCTCCATGGATGGCACTACCTCTGGGCAGCCTGCTCTGATGCTTGACAACCTTTTCACTGGAGAAATTTTTCCTAATATCTGATCTAGACCTCTCCTGGCACAAATAGAGCCTTTTTCCTCTTGTCCTATCTCTTGTTACTTGGGAGAAGAGCCCAATCCCCACCTCATTACATCCTCCTTTCAGTTGTAGAGAGCAGTAAGGTCCCCCTTGAGCCTCCTTCTCCCCAGGCTAAACAATAAAAATAATTTGATGAGCTGAATTATGCCCTGAGCACAACTGCATGCCTGTCAACAAGCACAGTTTGTCTCTGCATTCAGAATACGGAGGGCTATTGTTTTCTACCAGTAAATGAGGTAGCATAATGCACAGCCTCCTAGTAGGATGAGAAAACCCCAAAGATGCATACCTCAACTACCGCCCCTAATGGATCTCCAAATTCCTGGCACTGGATGCAACTCCATTCACCACCACTCTCTGGGCTCAGCCATCCAGTCATTTTTTTTACTCATTAAGCAGTGCACTCATCTTAGCCATGTTTCTCCAGGAGAATACTGTGGAAAATGGTGCCAAAAGCATTGCTGAAATACAGGCAAAACAAATCCATAGCTTTTCCTTTGTCCATTAAGTGGGTTACCTTTTCACAGAAGGAGACCAGGTCTGGCAAGCAAGGCCTGCCTCATAAACTCATGCTGGCTGGGTCTGATCCTCTGGCTGTCCTGTATGTGTCATGGGATGGCACTCAAGACGATGTGCTCCATGACCTTCCCCAGCACTGAGATAAGACTGGCAGGCCTGTAGTTTCCCAGGTCCTCCTTACAACACTTCTTGGAAGCTGGTAATGTGATGCCCATCACATTTTCCTGGGACCTACCCAGTTAGGCAGGGCTGCTGATAAATGATGCCATAAAACAGACACCCACCTTGTTGGCCTTCCCCCTGATTCTTAACCACTAACATTCAAATTTGGCATTACCATCAGCACGCTCCAGGTAAACAAACACTCCCCTACATATAGGACTACCATCTCTCCTCAGAAGGGATAAGCAAGGAAGGAATTTACAACCATATATTGCAGCACTCCAATTGTACAAGTCATCCGCTTATGTCTCCACAATAGCAACCATGGCATAGTTTTCCTACCACACAATGACTTCCATTTCCTCCTGTTTGTTGCTCATGCTGCATGCTTTGGTGTAGATACACTTCAGTTGTGATATGAATCCCAAGACCTTTTGGGGTAAAGAAGCTCTAAATCCTGCATGTCCGTACTCAGGAGCTTCCACGGTTTCTAGAACCTTTGCGTCCTTGCTGCCGAATGGATCTCCATCCCGTACCTCTCTTGAGACAACAGACTGAAGGACCACCATTCCTCATACACTGCTAAGCCACCCTCAGGCTTATTTCTAGTGATCTTGGTTGCATTTCTCCCTCCTTCAAATCTAGTTTAAAGCTCTCTCAAGAAGACCTGTTAAATCCTGAGTAAAGATCTTTTTTCCCCAATTTAAGACAGGTCTTCCCAGTCTGTTGCCAGCAGGCTCAGTGCCTTGTAAGCTGAACCATGATTAAAAAATCCAACACTCTGCTGGTTCAGAGCCAGGTATTCATCTGTATGACTTTCCTGTTTCTACCACCAACATTCCCTACAACTGGCATAGTTTGAGCCTCATCCCTATGGCTCTCTGATCTCAGGGCATTCCCTGTCCCAACTCCTGGGTCATGGACTTCATCTGAGTGAGCTACCCCTGACCACAGGCTGGTTTGACAGCATCAACTCCATGCTCTCTTTCAGATTTCTACACTTCTCCCAGGCCAGCAGAAAAGATGAGCCTGGTTTCCAGAAACATCCTGCTTTGCTTAAGACAGGGATAGTAGAAACCACTATCAGATACAAAGTACATTGTAGATAAAGTGCTCATTCAACTCCAGTTGTGTGAGAATGGCCTTCAAAGTCATTCCTAAGTATCAGTGTAAGATGTATCCCACAGGCACTGTAAATTAAGTTGTATCCATTCTGCACTTTAAATTAAGATAGTTGAACCTATACCTACCTCCTAGCTTCCTATATACATCAAAGAGTTCTGGACCAGCAGCATTTGTTTTCTGATCAATTTAATTTTCCTTATGATTTTCTCTAATGAATTCCAAATTACTCAGAAATAACCTTGAGTTGATTTAATGCCTGCTAGCAAATACAAAGGACTCCAGACACTTTAGAGAAAAGAGCTAACAGAGTCTGAAGCCGAGGACACAAGCTGCTTGAAATTTGTCTCAGGGAGGTCACCTAGGGACACAGGGCCCTACAAATGTTACAAACTTGCAGTTAAGCAACTTCCAGTTCCCATACCTGATATTACTTAGGAGAAATAGAAAAACAGGCAGGAAGCATGAAAGACATGCTTTGATCACACACCTATAGCATTATGGTCAGGCAACTTCCTGCAATAATGCAATGCTTATTCTGTGTTTTATGCAGTGATTATATGAATTACTTCTCCACGGACACCTCCT